>OX940810.1:25512628-25634333 GCA_954870605.1 Acer campestre
GCAATTTATAGGTACTGCTTTGATCCACACTGTCGAGTTTAAATTTAATTTGCCAAGTAGTCCCTTGATACGCATTGTCTTTCTTCCTGAAACATATGCAAAATATAAGTTGACGGGTCATGCAAGAATTTTTAATTATTTTTTTTATATGCTGCTGCCCACTTGTACTGACGGTGCCTTTAACCTCAGTTATTATCAAATTGAATGAACATGTTTTTTTTTTTCACAAAACCACATCCAATGATGATGGTCATGCGCCTAGAATTAGAAACATTTTTAAATCGTTAATAACTTAATATCCGATTGAGGATCGTACTTATACAATGATTTAGAGAAATTAATAATTTACAATTAAAAAAATAAAAAGAAAAATTAGAGAAAGTCTGGTAGGCTCTAAAAAAAATTACCCTTAACTATAGAATTACAGTATTACTAAATTTTAAATCATTTTCACTTTGGTCCCCCTAATTTTTTTTGTTTTTGTATAATGGCCACCGTACCCAAACTTGAATTTTTGGTTTCGTCCTTGCTTAACTATATCCGAGTCTATATAAAAGAAAAACCCTCTGAGGAATCTAGTTTAAAGTGATAATAGTAGAAGAAAATAGTTCAAGTGATTATTGGTGGAAGGAGTGATTGTTAAAGAGTTGATCAATTAATTTCAACAGCGAAGAAGAAAGTGATTGACTATTTGATGAAGCAAAACAAATGCTGGAAATGTGGGGGCATATATGCACCTGGTAACTTGAACGAAGAACCAATCTTTAGTATAGTCACTAGTACCAACTGTGTAAACTAAGTCTCCATCAGGAAATAATTCTGCATATCTCTCCCACAATCCGTATTGCCTAAACCTGCCATTGAAAGAATATAATTAAAATTATTAATCTACCATTTAATTTTGCAATTGTAAATTTATATATCTTTGGTTTTCAAGAGAGACTTGTCAATTCTTTAAGCTGTAAAGAAAGATCGGAGAGCTAACCTATCGGGGTGATTGACATAAAGATTATTAATATACTTTGGATTAGGATCAGGAACGTAGAATTCTGCAGCCGAACGATCTGGAACGCCTATTTCCCACAATGTGGGTCCGTTTCTTGGAGGCTCGTAAACAATATCACCCATATCAATGTCACAACCTGTATGATCAGGTTTATTAATTTGCTATAAAATGTTTTAACAAGTAACAGAAATATGATATACATTACGTGCATGTATAAATGGATGAGAACACAGTACCTGGAGATATGTTAACTACGGTGTCATATTTATAATCTCCAATGAAACCAGGAACCCATGCGAAAAGGTTGAAGTCACCAGTGTGTATGCCATTTATGGAAAAATAGCCATTTTGGTCTGCTCTACTCCAAAATTGGTAGTCCTATTAAGATTTAACTTGCAACTTGTAAATAACGTGATATTTATAATTCGCTTAAATAGTCATAAACATTTAGATAGAATCCCATCTTGCACGAATAACGAGTGAGACGATCCCACATCTGAAACCTGCTAACACTAGTCATAAAATTGAGGAAGAAAAAAAGAAGGAAATGAATATAAGTGAAATGACCTTGCATTCTCTTTGCCAAGATCCAACATTTCCTTGAGGAGCTAAACCAACAAAAGCTTCATTTGCTGATATATAATCATCACTAACGTACCTACACATTTCAAAGTTCGATCATATATATATATCAACTTCATTAAACCAATGTAAACTCGATCAAATTACATGTCAAAAGTCTAGGGTTTTGTTTTAAGTGTAATTTAATTAGGAGTACTGTTTTCATATGCTTACTTGTCTAGGACTAATAATCTGCCACTAATGTTACCCCGTTGGTCCGACTTTGGAAAATCCTCGGAAGCTGGAAATCTGTAAGGCCAGCTTTGAACTTCAGTAATCATCTGAACATCAATTTGAATGCATTAGTTCTTGTTCATCAATAAATACGTACAGTAGATATTTGTATTGTAAATGATAATATTAATTTTGCATTAAATTGCATTTATTTATTTTTGTTAAAAAATAATAATAATAATAAGGGATATTATTATTTTCCACCCTGAGTTATGAGATATTGGTCAAAATGCACCCTCTAGTTTTAGTAATAGCCAAAATCCACCCTCTAATTTCAGTTAATAGTTAAAATACACCCTATCGTTACTGTTCTGTTAATAAAATGGAATATTCTGTTATGTAGGTAAGGATATAATCGTAACTTAAGGGGGTATAGTTAAAATTTATTAAAATTAAAATATAAAAAATAAAATTAAAAATCAATTCAATCCTAATTTCTTTCTCTCTCGCAGACACTCTTCTTTCTCTTCCTCTCCCACCACTCTTCTACCTCTCTTTCCCTGACGTGCTCTCTCTCTCTCTCTCTCTCTCTCTCTCTCTCTCTCTCTCTCTCTCTCTCTCTCTCTCTCTCTCTCTCTCTCCCTCCCCCCCTGTTTCTCTTCATTCTCTTCCTCTCCCAAACGAAAGGGGCTTGTCCTCACTTACTTGAGCAAGGAATGAAAGACTCGCTTGCTTAGCGTAGGACGGAACAAGAAAGGAAAAAAAAAAAAAAAAAAAGAGAAAGACCATACTCTCTTCTTCTCTTTCTCTCTCCCTGCTACTTTATTCATCTCTTTCTCTGGTTTGGGTGTTGGGATATGCGTTCGGTGGTGGGTATGGGTGATTGGTTTCTGGGATTGGATTGAGGGTGGTGGCTGTTGTTAGGTGATTTCGATTTAGGATGTGGTTGTGGTCGGTTGATTTCGATTTAGGGCAGTGGTTGTGATTGATTTCGATTTAGGGCAGTGGTTGATTGCGATTTAGGGATTTTGATTGGGGATGGTGGTTGGATTTTGGAGGTGGTGGTTTTTGTGTTGCTTCTGGTTTGTTGGTGTGTTTTTCTGGAGGTTGTGGCGGTGCGAAAATGGTCTGGCGGAGAGAGCAGTGAAGGTGTCGGTGCGGGGCGCCGATGGTGGTGATTTCAGTTGGGGGTGGACAGTGGACTGGGTGGTGATCATTTGGGTGTGGGGTTGGGTGGGTTCGATTCCAGAATAGTATGTTTCAGGTGGTTTTATTTATTTTATTTTTTTTTAGGTTTCCAGAATAGTATTTTTCTGGGTTTGATTTGTTTCTTTTTCTGGGTTTGATTTGATATCAAGGTTTGGGTGGGATTTGGTTTTTGTGGTGTTGGTGGTTTGATTAGATTTGGTTCTGGGTTCTAGTAGAGTGGGCTCTGGATTCCGGTGTTTTCTGGGTCTGGTGTTCTTCTATTGATGATGGTTATTTGGGTTTGGACGATGACGATGAAGATGAAGATGTGTTTTGTTGATCATGGTGAATGAGTTTTCTGGGTTTAGTGTTCTGTTGATCATGGAAAATGGTTTTTATGTTAAATTAAAAATTAAAAAAGGTAAAGGGTAAAATAGTACTTTGACCCAAAATTTTAACAGACCTTAACAGAGGGTGCAAAATGACTAATACCGAAATCAGAGGGTGCAAAATGACTAATACCTCAAAAGTCAGGGTGGAAAATAATAATATCCCTAATAATAATAATAATAAAATTGTACATGGAAATGAATTAACCTGCTGTTTAGCATCGTCCCAAAGCAAATTAAGCGGATCTTCCCCAAGAAATGAAGAATTACAGTACATAAACACTGGGCCGAAAACTTTCTTCCATTGCTCACCTACATTGAACTTGGACACCAGATCTTCTCCTGAATAATGTGGACTTAGAAACACCTGTTCATATATAATAATTCATAATTTAAGTATAATATTATTACTATTTATTATATGATTTATATATTAAAAAAAAAAAAAGGACTTACAGAAAGGGTGGTGGGGCCCACATGAGAAGTAAGGTTCTGTTTATGGGGTCCACCAGATTTAAATTCATCACTGGGTGTGATTAGCCAGAATCCAACACCCGGGTCGGTGCAAATCCACCCATGGACCCGAATATCTTTGTTATCACAAGAGTACTGATATTTGTCATCCACCTGCATGCACATACACCAAAGGAATCATCACTGTATATCAAAATTTTATTTCAAATTAAATATATTATATATGTATAATATTTGAAAGGGTGAAAAAAAAAGAAGAGAGAAAAGTTGTACTTCTCCTTTGAGTTTGGGGTCGACTGGATTGACAATAAGAACAGCTTCCGGATAAGCCAAGGGTTGGCCTCTTGGAGGCAACCTGTCGTCAGGCAATGGCATGTATCGTTGCCTATTATCTGCTATTGCCATGTAATGAAATCTGTCCATTCCATATTAAAAATCTTAATTAATTTTACTATTTGGCACAATAGAATTCTACTACATTAATTTGATTTATGATCATGATAGAGAAACCAATGATATACCTTCAAAAAATTTATGTAAATGTTGTTAAGTATTGAATGAAAAGAAAATTTGAATGGAAGCAACCAAGCAAGGTAATTAAGCTATACAATTTAGACATTTCAAACTCTTTGATTATTACTGTAATTATAAAAGTGAATGCACTAACAAGATTACCATGTTATTAAATAGTAATCAACATATCTATAAAAAAAGAAAAAATGCCTAACCGTAGTATTTAAGAATTCTAACAATTTATAAATAAATTTAAACAATATATAAAGATCGAATGTTTAAAAGTTGGAAGAAATTAAAAGTAGGAGAAATTAGTATACTTGTCTTTTCGGAGCTTGAATGCGATTCTTGTTTCAGCGAGATTGAAAGCAGGCCATTCCTTTAAATGCTCATAAATGGCATACGAGTAGAAGCCTGAAGAACCACGAAGCATAACAAACCTAATAACCAATATTTATCAGCTTTTTAATTAGTATGTACTCTTCATATAATATTATTATTCAATATCATTAGCATATTAATTTTAACAGCTTGTAGTAGTAGATATTGTGGAGAGGATATGATCATGAGAAATTAAGGACGACCTTTTGTCAATATTTAAAGGAACAATCTTGCCCTCCAGAGAGGAATCCCAACTCCTTGTGAATGAGATTTCTACTTGATCATCAGTTTCCACTATTACATTAAAACTTGTTCCTTTTATTCTGCATACATAGACAAAACATGATTCAAATGAATAAGAAAAAATTGGCTTAATGGGGTAGCTCTAGGCTCTATAGCACCTTTTTTTTTTTTTTTTTTTCTATAATTATATAAAGGATTTTTGAAGACAAATTTAGAGGGGCTTACACATCAAATGTTCCTGTGCTTGTCGGTGTACTCCAAACAAGGTCCCAGTACCTTTCACATTGCAATTATTTTCACATAAGAGTTAGTTTGCAGACTTCCCATATATATATATATATTAATGAATGTTTTCAATAATTTTCATCAGTCAGTGTCTCAGTGACCAAAAACTGTTAAATAAGTAAATTATTATGTTCCTAATAATTATAAGTCAATGTTTGTAATTTCTGTTCATGATTTAGAGTTTGATTAATTTCTCTACGATTGATTTTTTATTTATTTATTTATTTATTTTTAACTATTACAATTAAGGGATTTGGAGAATGAGGACATGACTTGAGCCACAATTTCATTGGTGTAGTTACGACAGACTAACATTGAGCCAGCTATCATCTTGTCATTGTTATGGAGTTTTTGAAACTTAATACTGTAATTTTTTTTTTTTTTTTTGAAACATTACAATAATTCGGGATTTGGAAAGCTGTTAAGACTTGAACCCGGCAGCATCATCTTTTTTATTATCTTTATTGTTAAATATTGACTTTTTCAATTATTAAATGTTAATCAAATGAACATCATTTACCTTCTAATTAACTACACTATTACTTTTCCAAAAAAAAAAAAAAATTAACTACACTATGCTATTCAGTTATTTTTCCATGTAAAAAGCATATATAATCGGATAGCATTGCCAGGTCAATATAGTAAAAGAAGAAATCTCTCGAAGAACAAGTGAAAAAGAGAATAATTCAAGAATATGAAAAAGCACAAGTAAAAGCTATATATATGTACCCTCTATTAGATTCATCGTTTAAAACTTCAAGCATGTTGTCGATGTCATTATACCGAATTCCAGTCACAATTCCTTCTGGATTCGATAACGTGACTTGTAGTAAGCCGTTATCCATCACCACCTGCACAGCATATCAAGCAGATACTGCATCAACTCATTAATTAAACCGATTCAATAATTAATTAACGTAAACTTTTCCTGATGAAGAACTCCTTCAGGTAGTGGGCCGGTGGTGGTCCATGCAATTCCCCATAACAAATACACACATTAAAGATAATTATAACAACAGATTATATGTATATCAGCGAAGATATATAATTGAATTACATGAGTATCCTGAACATGCAACTGCACTCCTATAGGTGACATATTGGTGAGGCTCTGATCAGGAACTGATCACAACGATGGAATATATATTTCTGAGGAATTATTTGGCTTTTTATAAGGAGAAAAGTGGTGGGCAAGTTGATATAAAAGCATTATTACTTAATTTTTGTGCAATATGTAGAGATAAAAGATTTGGGAAAGTGGAGGTGTATAGGAATTTTGTATGGTCCATTTTCATTAGCTTGAACCGGAGACGAAGCAATGAAGCATTCTAATTATTTTCCCACTTTGTATCTTTATATATATATATAGACTCTCTTTACTTTGTCGCCAACAAAGTTTGGTGCAATATTATCAGAGAAAGGCGTGCAAGAGTCGCTATGTCTAGTGGAGCACCGTAATTAATCCAAAGTACCAATCATATCAACAATCCTTCGGATGTATAATATATAATATTTCAGAATTTACGGGAAAGGGAACCGACTCGAACGCACAACCTCAAATCTCAATATTGTACGTGTGAGAGGGCCAACCTCCTCCGCTCATTCTTTTGAATGTCTTTTGAAGTGACTTGAAAAAGACCTATATTATCAAATATTGCATGGTTAATATACATTACAAGCTTTGGGTTAGCACAACAAGTTTATCGTCTTGTCATTAAATTAATGGAACGATGCATAAAATTGAAAGCAACTAAAATCTAAAGATATGATAAGAAAATTGCATTGCAGACTTTGATTATACTGCAATATTTGTATCTTTCAAGTTCTGAAACTGATTTATAAACAACTTGTCAACTAATAGGAGCCAGTATTTTGGGGGCATAGCTCAGCTAGTAGATAGACAAGTTTAGGACTTGGGTAAATGACTCTCAAGTCAGCGGCTCGAATCTTACCAATGGCAAAAGTTTCAAAAAAAATATCTGATCTAGATAGGTAGATACTAGATACCGTCAAAAAAAAAAAAAAGTATTTTTGGGGGTCCATTATTTAAAAACAATAAAATTGAAGATGTTTATATTAATACAACTATACAAGTAACAAACAGCAATGTGATTTATGCGTCACGACGAATTTCTGTTTAAGATGAGCATAAGCCTTCCGGGGGACCTTCTAAGCGAATATAATCATACATAAACCCTTGGAAAGGGCTGCTGCAACATGGCTGTTTCAGGAAGATAGTATTCTCCCCTTCAATAAGCCGAGTACCTGGTATGTTCACGTGGTATAGCCGGTAGAGCCCATGAATTCCATGCCTTGCAATCGCATTGTCCCTCCCTATCCGTCCAGTAGTAAACAGAGGACGATTTGCGTGTGGATCATTTACCCGTATCTACAACGAGGGAAAATGTTGATAAATTACATGAATAATGGATTCCCCATCAAATTGCAGTGAATATTTTTCATAAAGATAAAACGAAAAAAGAGGAAAAATCAACCATAAGATTCTTTACCTGCAACTCAGCTAGGGTTGCAGATGCAATTGCCACTTGTAATTTGTAGGTACCGCACTTATCCACCTTGCTGAGTTGGAATTTAATTTGCCAAGTGGTTCCTTGATATGTGTTACTATCTATCTTCCTGAAACATTAATTTTATTTTTTTTGTAAATTCAGGCGTATATATTAGTTATGTTTTTGTATCAACCGGAAAGACCATTAGCGAACACTATGATTAGTTATCATGTTTAGAACTAAAGAAATCATCCATATTCTGTATAACTGATCTCAAATTGATTAGATGCATTTACTAGAATGCTTCTCACAAAAATTGATTTTAGGATTCAACAACAATGCTAATGGTAATGCTTACAGACACCAAAGAAATACTCGAACAATCTATTGCATCCAACTTAGAAAGCGAACCACACTTTGATCAAGTAAACCCGTCTTAAAAGAATTACCTGACAACATGAGCAAAGAACCAATCTTTGCTATAGTCAGTAACACCAATGGTGTAAACCAGGTCTTCATTGGGATACATTTCTGCATATCTACTCCACAACCCATACTGCCTATATCTGCAAGTAGAAGGCAGTTATCAACTGTATCAGGCTAACTTGTGTGATCGATGTCCCTAGACATCATGAGGAAACATAGTTATAGGTCCTTGAATACTTAAAACTGAGCACAGGGCACATGTAACAAAGACTACCCACAGAGAAAAAGGCTTATATGGAGGTCATTGACTTGATAATAAATGACTAGAGAATATTGTATAATAATGTGGGCTCTATATACAAAAAAAAAAAGCTGAAAATATTTAAATTTTAAGTAACAACATATAGAAGAGTGGTTCAGACACCCTAATATTGGCGTGCAGTGGTAGTTAACTCCCAAAAATTGTGAAAGGAGGAGCTTGCCTGTCAGGATGATTGACAAAAAGTTTATTGATGTACATTGGATCAGGATCGGGAATATAGAACTCTGCAGCAGAACGATCAGGAATGCCTATTTCCCACAATGTCGGTCCATCTCTTGGAGGCTCATATACTAGATCACCCATTTCAATATCCCAGCCTGTATAACATGTTATTCAGATCAATTAGTTTTCGTTATATAATAAAACCTGAAGTAATTGCATTGAAGTTGAAGGAATAATACCTGAAGTTACAGTAACAACAGCATCATATCGGTAATCTCCAATAAAACCAGGGACCCATGCATAAAGATTATAATTGCCAGTACGAATATGTTTTATAGAGAAATAGCCATCCTCATCTGCTGTGGTCCAGAATTGATAGTCCTAGCAAAGTAACAAGTAAAATCACTATCTGAAAATCCGACATAAACACCATTAAGGCCTAAAATTGCTGAAATGACCTCTTTGTATGCCTTGAGAGCTTGCTGGAAAACTATATAGATCATCAATGATTTCACTCCTTTTCTTTCTTCTTTTTTCCTTTTTTCAGCTTTAATATGCTCCAAGCTTGCTAAAGTTTTAGGATTTTATCATGCATTCTATAATCACCTTATCTAATGCATGTCGAATTACCAGATGTTACAGATGTGAGTTATATTTCCAAGAGAAGCCAGAAAAAGAAAAAAAATACATAACTGGATACCAATTTGATTTTTGTCTTTTCTGTGTATGTAAACCAGGGTATACTTTACCATTTTCTTTAACAAATATACGTAGCCTATTTATGCAAACTGCTAGAAAATTGGATCCAAAATACCTCTCCATTGGACCCTGCAAGGTGCAACAGTTGGTAACAACACTTCTTAAACTTTGTCTAAAACAAAATTCAATTATAAAGCATTAAAGAAAAAAGATATCCGGAAGTAGAACATAACAGCAGAGTCATTCAAAATGGTAAGTCAAAAAAGATATATGAAGTTCATTGCTAGGCCTCTCATCTGCCATTTTTATCCTCAGAACAAACCAAAATACGCTATAACTAGTTACAAAAACTACTACATCCTTATTTCAAGAAAACAGAAAAAAAAAAAAAATCAATGTTGTGGCATACAAAGTTACGCATGTTGCAGAAAACAAAAAAGAAAAAGAAAGACCAAGTTATCAATTATCACTGTGCTTGCAATGTGGTCCTAAATGGTAGTAGAATAATGACATAAAGCAAAATTACCTTCCATTCTGTTTGCCATGATCCTACATCTCCAGGTGGAGCCAACCCAACATAAGCACCATTTGCTGATATGCAGTCATTGCTGACATACCTAATCATAGCAATCACAAAAACTTTGATCACATTACCTATACCATAATATCAACAGAGAACAATTAACACGGGGACAATATTTCAGCTCTTGACATTTGAGTTGATTCATATTGACCGATCATTCACATATGTATATTAACAAGATATAAGTCACAGAACAAAAATGAAAGAGAACTACTATAAAATTATATAGATATAAAACTCAAAGCAAAAGAAAAAGAAAAAAAAAAAAAAAACCTTTTCCATTTTATCCTTTTACAACAAGCTTCTCACATTCTTGCATACTAACTACTACAGTGACAACTACCATAAACGTTATAACAACCAATACCAATAAATCCCAGAGAATTTCTTCTACATTAGTTTCTTTAAAATATATATATTGTACATATATCTTGTGTATTTAGATTTGGCCCTTTGCACATCTGAGTAAATTCCTTAGTTACAAAAAAAAAAAAAAATATATTAGTTTCCTAAAACCTTAGCTGTATCATGCATTCCTACCTGTCTCGGACCAGTAGTCTACCACTCACTCTACCCCGGTGTTCTGCCTTCTGGAAATCCTCAGAGGCAGGAAAACTGTAAGGCCAGCTTTCAACTTCAGACATCATCTGCAGATCAGATCAACTTGGATATGGTTTGCCCATCAAAGGTCCTACCAACTACAAGAGCTATGTTACAGGAAATAAAAAATGGACCATCTATGATGTAAAACCTGTATTTTAGCATCCTCCCATAGCCAAAGTGGGTCATTGCCATTAGCACCAGAATTAAGATAGATAAACACAGGACCAAAGACCTTCTTCCATGGCTCATTGGGTCCAACATATGTGTTTATATCTTTCCCTGCATAGTGACCGCTAAGAAACATCTGATAGAACCATTTTCATGAAATTAAAGCAATTAGAGGCCAAACCATAGTCATAAGTACCAGATGTAGTTAACATTAATAATGTACATGCTACCCAATAAGAAAATAATTCTTAAATACTATATATCAAGATCAGTCACTCACTGCAAGTGAGGTGGGGCCAACATGAGAAGTTAGGTTCTGTTTGACAGGTCCACAAGATCGGAACTCATCACTAGGTATAATTACCCAGAACCCTACTGGGGGGCCATGACATAGCCACCCATGAACCTTAAGATCTTTATTCTCACATGAATATTGGTATTTGTCATCCACCTGCAAATTAAGACATCAAAAATAACAGGATAGTAGTTAATATTCCTACTGATGTACTGAAGGAAACCAGCTTGACCTCTATACAATGAGCTAGGTTCAGAATGTATGTTTTATTAGGGTTTTTTGTCACATCAGCTTAAAACAACAATCAGAATCATAACTAACATGCTGCTGAAGGAATGGCATACCAGAATACACAGAAGGATATGGGTGTGTGAAGAGTACCTCTCCGCTGAGCACAGAATCTGTGGGATTGACAAGGAGGACAGCTTCCGGGTAGGCCAGGGGTTGGCCTCTTCCTGTTGACAGGTCCTCAGGAAGAGGCATATGTCTTTGCCTGTTGTCAGCCATGGCCATGTAGCGAAACCTATCAATCCAATAATTCCCAACATTTATATGTTCAGCAATTTACCCATGAAAAAAAAAAAAAAAAATTAACTGCTTTACTTCTAGTACACCAAGGACTACTTTTTCCTCTGGTAAATGGTAAGGATCCAACCTCAAGCAAAGTTCTAATTTTAATTAAATGAAATAATTATTTTGTATGTTTGACGGCATCATCTCGTGATAGTTATCTTCATAGATAAAAGTTTTCACTACTTCAATTTCTTCTAAAACTATATGTAGGTAGCTAGATACTGCCAGGTTAATCTACAATTCAATTCATAGCCTCCTTAACAGTAGTGATCATTACCTATTCCATCATCCCTTAACACCAAAGTGAGCTAATTCTTCTTCATACATAAGCAATCATCATTCATTTGCTATAAACAAAGCAGAGAAGAAAACATAAAACTCTCTCATATCTTCAAAGAAGGTGACAACTCATCAATTATAGGAAGATTACAGTTAGGACAGTTACCTAATAAGAAATACAGTCACAAGACCTCACTTTCAGCTACCACATATATGATAACCACGAAATGATAGGTTAAATTGGTTTTTTATTGTCTTTGTATAAATCATAAAATCAAGAAATTTTTTAATTTTCAGTTCACATTCATCCATTCATTAAAGGTAGTTTCTACTAATCAAAGAGAGAGAGCAATCTATCTGATAACAAAAGAAGAGGTTATAGATTTGTTTACATCTCTTTTCTCAGCTTGAAAGTAAATCTGGTTTGTTCAAGCGAAAAATCAGGCCATTCCTGTAAGTGCTCGTAAATGGCGTAAGAGTAAAACCCAGATGAACCACGAAGCAATATAAACCTACAAGTAAACAGTCAACATCATTATGTTTCTAGACAAAGTCTCATTATAGTAAATAGATGTGAAAGTTGAGCAAGGACCTTTTATCTATGTTTAAGGGAATATACTTTCCCTCAAGTGAGAAATCCCACATCCTTAGGAACGAAAGCTCAATCTGTTCCTCGTTTTCCACTACAACCCTAAAACTTGTTCCTCTAATCCTGCATAGCAATCAGTTATTGCTTCACAAATTAGAACAACTATAATTACTGCTTTCAGAACACAAGACAAGAATGGAATTACTACCGTTTGTATTTACAATATTGTGACTTTGAAAACAAATGACTCAGACTCTCAGAGTAACTGATCATAAAGTAAAATGAAGGTCTTTAGATGACAAAAACTCAGTGTCTTCCAGGTAAAGAAGCTGAAAATGAGTTGAGATGTATAGAACTTGAAATTAGAAGAAATCTTACACATCAAATATTCCCTGGCCTCCTGGTGGACTCCAGTTAAGGTCCCAATAACTGCACAATAAAGTTAAAAATATTAGAATCAAAATTCTCTAACAAGTCGTCTAATGTGTATTTTGTACTATAATAGATATTTTCTCATCAAGTAACAAAAGATATAGAAAAGAAACTGAAAGCAGTTTTAACACCCCGTACCCTCTATTATCTTCCTTGTTACGATATTCAAGCAAATTGTCGATGCCATTATATCGTATCCCAGTAACAATCCCACCTGGTTTTGATAACGTGACTTGGACTATGCCGTTATCCAAGATCACCTGACCATGATTATTCAAGTTAAAACCGAAACATGATACTAAAACTCAACCTGAAAATTTTGAAATAATTAAACCTATAAGATCTCATTTAATGGGCATATCTAATTCTTCTAGCCTAGATTACATGCATTAAAATGAAAGACAGAAGAAAAATGGTACAAAATGAATTACATGATGATCTTGAATATACAATCGAACCGCTTGATGTGGCATGGCGGAGCAAGTATTATTAGGCAGAACTTGTTGACCACAATGAGTACCTGCATCCATTTTCCGGATATATGTCTAAACGTAGAAAAATAGTAGTAAAACTAGACTAAAGATATTATCAAAACTCATTAAGATTCCAAAAATAACATAATGATCATCTCTTCTCACACCGTTTGGTCACTTAGAGACAGCAATCCTGTTCAACTTTCTCTTTAAATGGTTTTTGATATAAAGATGCACACAAAACCAACATAATATAACGATTGAAAGCACACAATTAAAGATCATGAAACAAGTGTATGAAAAATGTCCTTGTTCGACAATATCATGAAAGACATCAACTTAATATGTGATAAATATAAAATTGAAATCAATCCTAATCACTCCATTTCAATGTGAAAAATATCTTGGGCATGTAAAATTAAGATATCTGAGAATTAAGACATGCCTCTGGGTTTCTGACAATCGGAGATACTATCGATGACATCACGGGTACGCGCGGCGCATCCACAATTACCCAAACAACCGGCGATGCTCTGTAATGTCCTCCTCAATGGATCCGCAGCGACAACAGTGACAGCAACGGTGGACGCGGTCGCATGCGATCGTAGCTAGGATCTTGGCGGTGGCGGCAAAGGATTAACCGTTTAAAATCAGTTTTTTTTTTTAAAAAAAACAAAATTATTCTGTCAAACATATATATTATTCTTTTTTTATTTTTGAAGCAAAAATAAAATATTATTCGAGTGGAGTCATGACTCATGAGTTTGAGGGCCTTCTAAAAAAAATATCCTTAAAAGTTAAAACAGTTGCCACAGTATTCACTATTCAGAATTTGAGTTCCCACTCCAATTCTCCAGATAATAGAAAATCTCTGGTGGTGCAGATTTTTACTAGTTTCGCATTTTCATTTTATTGTTTGATTTTATGGGATTTTTTATTTTTAGTTTGAAAAGAAAGTTGAAGAGTGTGATTGATTAAATTGGCACTGAAAATTCTCTCATTAATATAAATATGCCTTTTTCACATGAAAGTTGTTAAAAGAGTTAATTTAATTAATAATTATCGAGTGCGGAATCCTGATTTGTATCTGCTCCTGAAAGCTACTGCAAAGTAGGCATCAACATCAAATGATAGCTAGGAAAATAATACTATTTTTGAGCTGGAATTTAAGTATTAAGAAACAATAAATGTAAGAGCAAATCACTAACAGCATGGACAGCTACATCAAACTACACAATTAACTGCCATTAAATACTTGATCAAAGCTGCAAAGACACCAACAGCCAAACCCTATATCCCTGTCATTCACAATTTCAATCAAACATAGAAGATGAGAGATCAAGAGACAAAGTTGGACTCTCTTCATTGTAACTTCAAATATTACCATTTAATTGTAAATAATAACATATGCCCAGTTATCGCTAAGAGAATTACTAAATACTCTCGTTCAGATCAGCGGGAGTAACGGAACTCATCATAAAGTAGGAAACAAAGATTGCATAGCCGTTCGATGTTGGAAAATTTTGTGATGAATTCTTAATTTGAGAGGATAAATTGAGTATGATTAATTCTATAAAAATGAAAGATTAAAGTGTATTCGAATTCTCCTCCGTGAGAGCTTCGAAATGATATACTCAAACTCACAAAATAGTTAATGGGTGAATGAGAAATTGAGTCTCAAGGTGAGCCCAAAATATGGTGAACAATGGCACATCCCACATTGGCTAGGGAAGAAACTTATGTGTGGTATATAAGTAAATGTGTGATAGGAGCTATCAATATGTGTGTGGCATAGAGGCTCTCTCTTGCGTGCGTAAGGGGGGTGCAAATCATGGACCTCGAACCTTCGAATGTGTGACTCGTGTGTGGGCGCGTCCTGCGTGCCCAATTGGACCATGAGAGTCCAGTTGACTTTTTGCCACTTCCCTAAGTCAACGTTTTTGTGTAAATAATAAGGAAATATTTTATTATTTGGATTCTGATATTCTTGCTTGATCACCAAGAATACAGAATTGGGTTTTTAATTATTATTTAATTAAATTATTTTCCTTATTAAATCATAAACGTATACACGAAGCTTCGATTTGGCTTATGAACCAAGAACCAATAATCGTATACAAGAAGCTTCAGTTTTGCTTATTCACCAAGAACCAAGAATTGTGTTCAAGAAGCTTCAGTTTGGCTTATTCACCAAGCACCAAGTATAGTATTCAAGAAGATTCTTGGTCACCAAGAAATTATTATGCAATTTCCGAATTGTCCCTACTCCCTAGTGAGTCGATTTGCCTATATAATACCCATGTGTTCTTTTCACATGACAAGAATTTTCGGAAATACACATATTTACCATAGCCGAATTCTTCTATATTCTCCTCTCTGTTCTTGGTAAGTTTGAGCTCGATTTGAGTTCCCTGAGAGTGGCTTGTGCTTCGCACTTCCACTATAATACCGTTGTATCTTGGGAGACGATCGCTGTACACATATGGTGTAATATACGACGAAATCGTCTTAAGGACACTGTGTGAAACACGGGCCTCGGTTTTCCCTAACCGATTTTTCTAACGTGTTGGTTTGTGTTATTTTGTTTTCTATTTATACAGGTCCTGACCAGATTGTTGATTTACAAAGAATAACAATCTTAAGATGATTTTCTTCAACTTATTCTTTATAAATGTTTTCTTCAAACTTTCTGATTTCTTAACCTTTAAATGGATTGGTTTAAACACTTCGTGTTTCATCAAACATCACGTTTCAAAATCAATAATTGTTTTCACTTTGGAAAATCGGGTCTGTTTCAGACACTGATTTAGAAATCAATTGTGATTTCGATTGGATAATCGGGTCTATATTTCTAGACACTGATTGTGATTTCTATTTTGAAATCTAGGATCTAATTTGATTCACTGTTTTGATATCGATTACTTGGTATCACTGCTGTTCATTTCGTCACTCTAAAACAACTCTATTTTGTTTTTGTTTCACATATTATGGAGAATACATCTAACGTGAACTCGAGCGTTCCATTAGAGACTCTAAATGTGAATCCAGCTGTGGAATCAAATGCTTCGGCTGTGAACCCTTTGCTTGTGGGTGAAGTACCGAGTTTGGTACCTACAATGGCCACAATGACTCCAGCCATCAACTCTTTCATAAGAAACATGCCTGATCCGGTGATGGGCCAATATATGAGTCAAGGGAATGTTCCGATGGTAAATCCCTACATGAATTCGGTACCATTACCGATGAATCAGAATCATATAGAGAAGCTTGATAAGTTCAATGGACCGAATATTAAATGGTGGCAGTAGAAGATGCTGTTCTATTTGACCACACTGAACCTTGCTAGGTTCTTGACTGAGGAAGCTCCTCAACCCAACAGTGGTGAAAAGCAAGATGTTCAGATATGGAGTGCTATTGATGCATGGAACCACTCGGATTTCCTGTGCCGTATTTACATACTGAACGGGCTGTTAGATTCGCTATATAGCGTTTATTCTTCAAAGAAAACAGCCAAAGAATTGTGGGAGTCATTGGACCGGAAATACAAAACTGAGGACGCTGGATCCAAGAAGTTTGTTGTGGACCAGTTTCTGGATTACAAAATAGGGGACTCCAAGACAGTTATCAGTCAAGTCCAAGAACTTCAAGTGATTCTGCATGAGATACATGCCGAAGGGATGGTCCCGAGTGAAACCTTCCAGGTGGTTGCAATCATTGAGAAGCTTCCTCCTTCATGGAAGGATTTCAAGAACTATCTCAAACACAAGCGAAAGGAAATGAAGATCAAGGATCTGATTCTCAAGCTTCGTATTGAAGAAGATCACAGGAAGTATGACAAGAAAGATGTCAAAGTGCCTGAAGCAAAGATCAATGTAATTGAACATGGGCAAAGTTCTAAACCAAAGAAGAACAAGCCTGGAAAAGGATCCAAATTAGGCCCAAAGGGAGGATTCTCGAAGAATCCAAAATTCCAAGGGAAGTGCTTCAACTGTGACAAGCTAGGTCACAAATCTTCTAAGTGCAGGTTGCCAAAGAAGAAGAAGAAGAAGAAGAACCACAAGGCGAACGTGGTCACTGGGATCTCAAAAGATGTATCTGAGATCAATCTCTCTACAGTTATGACATAAGCAAACCTGGTCGGGTCAAACCTAAGGGAGTGGTGGTTGGATACTAGGGCCACTCGCCATGTATGCTCAGACAGGGAGATGTTCAATACGTTTGAAGAAGAGGCAAATGGAGGAAAGTTGTATATGGGCAACTCAGCCACATCTGACGTCAAGGGACGTGGTCAAATCGTTCTCAAGATGACCCCTGGTATAACCCTGAGCTTGAAAAATATGTTGTATGTACCTGAAATTCGTAAGAACTTAGTGTCCAGTTCGTTGCTGAATCAGCATGGGTTTAAGACGGTATTTGAATCAAACAAAGTAGTTTTGACTAAGCAGAGTACTTATGTGGGTAGGGGATATGTAACTGAAGGGTTTTTTAAGCTCAATGTATCTGTTGTTAAAAGAACTATCAATAAAGATAATACTTCAGTTTATTTGCTTGAGTCTTCCAATTTATGGCATGGTAGACTAGGATATGTTAATTATGATACTTTGCGTAAACTAATTAACTTGAATTATATTCCCACATTTAATATTGATCCCAAACATAAGTGTGAAGTTTGTGTTGAAGCAAAACTAACAAGGTCATCATTTCAAAATATTGAAAGAAATTTTGAACCTCTTGATTTGATTCACACAAACATATGTGACTTAAAGTTTGTTCAAACAAGAGGTGGCAACAAATATTTCATCACGTTTATAGATGATAGCATTAAATACTGCTATGTATATTTGTTGAAAAACAAAGATGAAGCTATAGAGAAGTTTAGTCTCTATAAAACTGAAGTTGAGAATCAACTCAACAAGAAAATCAAGGTACTGAGAAGTGATCGAGGTGGTCAGTATGTAGCGCCATTTTGTGAATTCTGTACTCAACATGGAATCATACATCAAACCACCGCACCATATTCCCCTCAACAAAATGGTATTACAGAATGGAAAAATCGTACCTTAAAAGAAATGATGAATGCAATGCTGATAAGTTCTGGATTGCCTCAGAACATGTGGGGTAAATCTATTTTGTTTAGCAATTACCTTTTAAATAAGGTACCCTGGAAGAAAGAAGACAAGACACCATATGAGCTATGGAAAGGAAGAAAGTCTTCCTATAAATTCTTACGAATGTGGGGGTGTCTTGCCAAAGTAGTCATACCTATACCTAAGAAGGTGAAAATAGGTCTAAAAACTATTGATTGCATTTTCATTAGATATGCTCAAAACAGTAGTGCTCATCGATTCTTGGTCTATAAATATGACATACCAGATATACACAAAAACACGATAATGGAATATAGAAATGCAACGTTCTTTGAACACGTATTTCCATGTAGATCATATGAGGAAGCAAGTTCGTCAAAACGAACACATGCTGATAGTTGTGAGGACCAAGAACAAAAAAATGAAGTTGAGGATGAACCAAGACGTAGCAAAAGAGCAAAGACGGAAACGTTTTTTGGTCCAGATTTTATAACCTATTTGCTAGAAGGTGAACCTCGAACTTTCAAAGAAGCGGTAAGCTCTTCAAAAAAACTCTTGTGGAAAAAGGCTATTAAGAGCAAAATTGATTCCATCCTTCAAAATCATACTTGGGAATTAGTGGATCTTCCTCCGGGATGTAAACCGCTAGGATCAAAATGGATTTTCAAGAGGAAGATGAAAGCAGATGGATCAGTTGATAAGTATAACGCCAGACTTATAATTAAAGGTTATAATCAACGAGAAAGCCCGGACTACTTTGATACATATTCTCCTATGACGAGAATAACCTCCATTAGGATAGGATGACACTTGCAATCGCAGCTCTGCGAAATCTTGAAGTACATCAAATGGATGTGAAAATAGCTTTCTTAAATGGAGATCTAGATGAAGAAATTTACATGGAACAACCTGAGGGTTTTTCTGCTCCAGGACAAGGAAAGAAAGTCTGTAAATTTGTAAAGTCTTTATATGGTTTAAAGCAAGCACCAAAACAATGGCATGAGAAATTTGACAATACTATGATGTCAAAAGGATTTAAAATCAACGAATGTGACAAATGTGTTTATGTCAAGGACATAGAAAATGGTTATGTCATTGTGTGCCTTTACGTTGATGACATGCTCATTGTTGGTAGTGATGAATAAATGATCAAATCTACCAAGGATATGTTGAAATCAAGATTTGATATGAAAGATATGAGACTGGCTGATGTAATGTTGAGAATGAAAATCTCAAGAACATCTAACGAACTCATACTAAGTCAATCACACTATGTTGACATGATTCTTGAGAAATTCAACAAAAATGATTCTGGAATTTCCAGAACACCAGTAGATACAAATCTGCACCTATCAAAGAATAAGGGTGAGAGTGTCTCTCAACTAGAATATTCTCGAGTGATAGGAAGTCTGATGTACTTAACAAGCTGTACAAGACTCTACAGACATAGCTAATGCAGTCAACAAATTAAACATATACATGAGTAATCAAGGAACTGATCATTGGAAAGGAATAGTAAGAGTACTGAAGTACTTACGATTCACTCGTAATTATGGATTGCATTATACCAGATATCCTGCTGTCCTAGAAGGATACACCGATGCAAACTGGATATCTGATATGAAAGATTCAAAATCCAATAGTGGGTATGTGTTCACACTAGGAGGTGCGGCAGTATCCTGGAAATCCTCCAAACAAACTTGTATAGCCAGATCCACCATGGAATCTGAGTTTATAGCATTAGATAAATGTGGTAAGGAGGCTAAATGGCTACGCCAATTTTTAGAGGATATTCCAAGATGGCCAAAACCTGTGCCGGCGATTTGCATCCACTGTGATAGTCAATCTGCAATTGGAAGAGCATAGAGCAACATGTATAATGAGAAGTCTAGACATATACGTCGAAGACATAATACCATTAGACAACTAATCTCAACTGGAGTTATCACTATTGACTATGTAAGGTCAAAAGATAACATTGCGGATCTACTAACCAAAGGGTTAAACAGAGAATTAGTTGAGACATCATCGAGAAGAATGGGACTAAAGCCCATTAGATAAAAGTCGATACAATAGACACCCAACCTAGTTGACTAGAGACCCCAAGATTTCAATGGGACAACCAAGTTGTAAGACTGAGTTGGATCACTGTGGGGGTTACCTCGAGTCCATTCCTATGATGAAACAGTGATGCCCGTAGGGAAAAGGTTAAACTATGTTTTTAATGATTCTTATGCGTCGAAATTCCAAGCTATGGAAATCCGAGCAGAGTAATGCGGGCTACTCTTAATTAAAAAATCACCTATGTGAGAGAGAAGTGAGGCCGCTTTTAAAAGAGAATATTGAAGGGCTATATTCTCCAGTGACTCTCATAGAACCAGCCACATGTTCATGACCAAAACGAACATAACAATGAGAACCAAATCGGGTTTGGAAGATACCTGTGTGAGGTGTGTGATCATTTACACAAAATGGCATAACAGTTCAAGGATACCACATCTACTGATCAGCTAGTAAAGTAAGTATACATTTACAAGGGAAGGTTCAAAGGGTAACACCTACCTATCCTAAGCAGGTTTCAACCATTTGAACTTACCAAACATCATATTTTGTGTCTCCTAGGTCAATTTCATTCATGTGGGGGATTGTTGGAAAATTTTGTGATGAACTCTTAATTTGAGAGGATAAATTGAGTATGATTAATTCCATAAAAATGGAAGATTAAAATGTATTCGAATTCTCCTCCATGAGAGCTTCGAAATGATATACTCAAACTCACAAAATAGTTAATGGGTGAATGAGAAATTGAGTCTCAAGGTAAGCCAAAAATGTGGTGAACAATGGCACATCCCACATTGGCTAGGGAAGAAACTTATGTGTGGTATATAAATAAATGTGTGATAGGAGCTATCAACATGTGTGTGGCATAGAGGCTCTCTCTTGCGCGTGTGCGTGGGGGGGTGCAAATCATGGACCTCGAACCTTCGAATGCATGACTCGTGTGTAGGCGCGTCCTCCATACACGAATGCCGTTCCGATTGGACTGTAAGAGTCCAGTTGACTTTTTGCCACTTCCCTAAGTCAACGTTTTTGTGTAAATAATAAGGAAATATTTTATTGTTTGGATTATGATATTCTTGCTTGATCACCAAGAATACAGAATCGGGTTTTTAATTATTATTTAATTAAATTATTTTCCTTATTAAATCAGAAACGTATACACGAATCTTCGATTTGGCTTATGAACCAAGAACCAAGAATTGTATACAAGAAGCTTCAATTTTGCTTATTCACCAAGAACCAAGAATTGTGTTCAAGAAGCTTCAGTTTGGATTATTCACCAAGCACCAAGTATAGTAGTCAAGAAGATTCTTGGTCACCAAGAAATTATTATGCAATTTCCAAAATTGTCCCTACTCCTTAGTGATTCAGTTTGTCTATATAATACCCATGTGTTCTTTTCACATGACAAGAATTTTTGGAAATACACATATTTACCATAGCCAAATTCTTCTATATTCTCCTCTCCGTTCTTGGTAAGTTTGAGTTCGGTTTGAGTTCGCTGAGAGTGGCTTGTGCGTCGCACTTCCATTGTAATACCGTTGTATCCTAGGAGACGATCGCTGTACACATACGGTATAATATACGGCGAAATCGTCTTAAGGACACCGTGTGAAACACGGGCCTCGGTTTTCCCTAACCGATTTTTCTAACGTGTTGGTTTGTGTTATTTTGTTTTTTGTTTATACAGGTCCTGACCAGATTGTTGATTTATAAAGAATAACATTCGACATATCATCACCATCCAAATGAGTTTGATACAGTCATTGCAAAGTATATGCTCTCCGACAAGTTTAATTACAGATAAATGGAATACATTGTGCTTTTAAAGTTGATTTACATACTCCTGATTTGTATTATCCTCTATTCTCCTAATGCACTTGACCACTCTCTGTCTTTCTTTGGAAAAAAAGAGATCCTAATAGAACTGCAATGCATGTTATTGCTATGGTAAAGAAAAGCCGTTTCCTTGAAAACTCGTTCGGTTCCCACCTTTGTGGACCTCGATCCCTTTCCACTGGCCTCACATCCCTTAAGATAAAATTGAAAAGAAAAATTACATCCATGACAAACCGAAAAACAAACAAATTGCTTTGTCTAGACCATCATCCAGAATATTAAATCAATGTGGGTCGTCATGAATTGTTTCCATAAAATTCAAAATATTATATTATATTATATATTTTGCCACAAAATAAGAATATCTTCGATTTAGTTTCTAAGAGAATTGACAAGATAAGACATAACTTAAGACTACCAATAGCCTACAAACTAAAACAAAGAGAAAATTTTCTTGCCAGCTCTAAATCATGATAAGTGACTATAACAAATCCATTCTGATTGCACACGGATAAGGGATAACATGAGTACCTGGAAGAACCCACAGTGCTATCTGGGAGACCTATGCACCTAGTTTCATGGTTATATCTTTCTCGTAATCTGATATATTTGTTACACAGATGACAAAGTTCTGTACGATTCCCATAGACTTCCTACAATCACAAAACAATATAGGATTATTACACCCAAGCTACTCAAGATATAGTATTACTATATACCATTTTTTCAATTTAAAATTTATTGACAACTAGTACCTGATGCTCAGCCAAATCTATGGCAGGCAATGGAAACTCACATAACTCGCATGTGACAATCCTTTGAGGGCAATTTTCACCTTTATGGATAGCTAAAATTTCACGTTCCATTGTCTCACTGCACTGTGAACATGCCACCTGCTCAAATGCATAAGTTCAATAGCCAAATCAGCACAAACATTATATGCCTGCTCTTAATAACATTAAAGAAACAAAATGGTCTGGTTGTACTGATCAATATTGTCAGTCACTAAGAGGCTAGTCATCACCAAGAAAACCCACCATAAGTACTTCTAAAAAGTTCAATAATGATGTAGAGCAGTTTCCCTAAACACAAAACCTAAAGTCAAAATCAGATGATCTTTCAGCACAATCTCCATTACTTGTCATAACTATTGTGTTTAACAGCTCTAAGCACTCAAGCCAGGGCACATCAACTAATGGAAGAGATGGCCTGCATTTTTAAGGATGTTCACCACTGGGCACGCCTCGGATAGTATTGCAAGCAAGATCAAGGTAACGATCAAGAATTTATAGTTCATTCCTATGGAAAACAGGAAGAGAGAAAACGAAAGAATTTGTAATTCATTGACAATGAGGCCAACCATAGCCAAAGGTTCAAGCGAGGAATGGACTTGACAGTTATAACTTGGTAGTTCGAAAAAAACTAGATAACACAAATCATCAAAAACTCATTGGAGAGGACCATTTCTCCTAACACATGATCCATGATATTATCTTAACCATCATAAATGCAATTTCTTTAAAGCAAATTCAACTTCGCTTATTATAGACTCATGTGTGTGCAAATGGATTATGTAATCATCATTCATGGCACAAGTATGACACTAAGAATTCCCTTATCCCCCAACTCATATTCCCTCCTCTTGACTGCCCTACTCTATGGTCCAGACAAGGCATCAATAAATTCCCTGTTGTCTAGTTAAAGTCTCCTTAAGCAGAAAATTTGGTGTTAAGCAGTTTCAGTATTTTATCGTTCAGCATATACATCATACATGACCATGTAGTTTTACTCTTCCAGCTCCAATAATAGTCAAAGTTCTTCCATAAGAGAAATAGAAGAAAAAAGGCCTAAACTCACATACTGGAGCACGGGTGTTAAAGAAATGTTCTTCAGCATGTTTCGTTGGAACCATATCACTGCATACTCTACATTTTTCTAGATTCTGAGAGCAATGGGCATAATGCAAATCAATGTTTGAAGACGGGATATCTCTCTGTTGCAGGAAAAATCGCACACATAAATCTAAACACACAGATAATATGAAAGTAATAAAAAGAAAAAGACGACACCAAAGATTTTTACGTGGTTCAACAATTTAACTACGACCATGGAGCGCATCGCACTCAATCCACTACTTTCAGAGTTGATTACAATCTCTCAGTCTCTCTCTCAGTCTCTCTACAATTTGCTCTCTATCTCTCTAGCAATTTTTCCCACACATATTAAGGTTTACATAATGGTGGTATTTATATGGGAGCACTAGGGTTGGCCAAATCCTAATTAGGATCTATTTCATTTTTCCTCTTTCTTTATTGTCCAAGTCTTCATCACACGCAGATTTATGTCGGACTGCTGCCGGTGTCATAGCGCTTTCACAGCGCTTCTCACAACGTGCTCCTCTGTGACAAATACCGCTGTCGAAAAATCACAGCGCTCTTCACTGATGCCTGACCGCTACCTTGCCGCTGTCGAATGCACAGCGGTTGGCCACTGCACATCACGCTGCCAAAGACACAGCGTTGCAAATTCAATTTGCTTCTTTGTTTTGTTGACTTTTGCACATTAATTCACCAAACCCAACAAATGCAATTTCTTTGCATAAGAGACAAAAAACCACTTTATTGCTTAATTAATTTTGTCTTGTTTGTTTGTTGAAGTCTTCATATCCAACAATTTCCCACTTGAAGACTGAAACTTAAGAGACGTTCTCCATCCTTCCTCAATAACTTAGTGGATAAATAACGGTGCGCTCATCACCCACGTCTTCACTCTTGAAGACCCACTGAAGCTGTGTACAACTCCAGTTTCTCTGTAGTGACTGACTTTGTTAACATGTCGACCGGATTCTTGCTACCTGCTATCTTCAGAAGTTTTAACACACATTTTTTCGATTAACGATCGAATGAAATGGTAGGGAAGATCTATATGTTTGGTCCTAGAATGGAACGTCGAATTCTTAGCCAAGTGTATTGCACTCTGACTGTCATTGTGCATCACATTCATCACTTGATCGAATCCCAGCTCAGCTAACAAACTTTGTAACCATATCAACTTCTTGCTTGATTCTGTTACAGCCACATACTCTGCTTCAGTTGTAGAGATTGTCACTATCTTCTGTAACTTGGACATCTAACTAATTGTGGTACCAGCCATTGTAAACACATATCTGGTAGTACTCCTTATATGATCCACCTCCCTAGTAAAATCTGAATCCACATAACCTTCCAGCTTGAGTTCATCTCTTCTGAAGGTTAGACATCTTTCTGTCGTACCCCGCAGGTATCTTAGGATCCACTTCACAGCCTCCCAGTGAAGCTTGCCTGGATTTGATATGTAACTGCTCACAACTCCCACTGCATGGGAAATATCTGGTCTTGTGCAAGTCATGGCATACATTAGGCTTCCAATGGCTGAAGCATAAGGAACTTTAGTCATGAAGTCCTTCTCTTCTTCCGTCTTCGGACTCTGGTCCTTAGATAACCTGAAATGACTAGCCAAAGGTGTTCTTACCGATTTTGTATCATCCATACTGAATCTCTACAACACTTTCCGAGCATACTTTGCTTGTGAAAGCTTCAATGTACCTTCTTGTTAGTTTCTGCTAATTGTGATTCCAATAATCTATTTTGCTGCACCTAAATCCTTTATTTCGAACTCACTCGAGAGTTGCTTCTTTAAATTGTTAATCTCTTCTAAATCTGCACCAGTTACTAACATGTCATCAACATAAAGTAGCAGAATAATAAAACTTGACTTAACCTTTTTGAAGTAACAGCAGTGGTCAGCATTGCATCTCAAATATCCATTGCCTTGCATAAACCCATCGAACTTTTTGTACCACTGTCGGGGAGCTTGTTTTAAACCATACAAGCTCTTTGTCAAACTACACACCAACTCTTCATTGCCATCTTCTACGAACCCTTCTGGTTGCTGTATGTATATCTTTTCCTCCAAATCTCCATGAAGAAAAGCAGTCTTCACATCTAACTGCTCAAGATATAACCCTTTTGCTGCAACAATACTTAACACTAACTGGATCGTAGTTAGTTTAACAACAGGAGAAAAAATTTCAGAATAGTCAATACCTTCTATTTGTTGAAAGCCTTTGACTACTAGTCGTGCCTTGTATCTCTTGGAACCATCATGTTCCTCTTTAATCCAAAATACCCACTTATTCTGTAGAGCTTTCTTTCCTTCAGGCAACTTGGCTAACTCCCAAGTTTGATTTGAAATCAACGACTTCATCTCATCCTTCATTGCAAGCTCCCACTTGCTCGCATCTTTTTCTTGATATGCTTCATCATAGCACTCAGGTTCCCCTTACATCTGTCAACAGGTATTGCAAGTACTTCCTATTTGGTATAGGAGTTCGAGTTGATCTTCTCACTACACTCTGAGCCTGTGTCGCTGGAACGTCTCTATGTGGGATAAGATTTGTAACCTGGAGTGGCATACCTTGTTCTGAATAACTGGTTCCACGACCCTGTTCTCTGACACATCATTTGGCCCAAAATACTCTGGCTTTTCTGGCTCAGACACCTGTGTGTTTCTGTCTTTGTACATAACATTTTCATTGAAGACAACATCTCTACTTCTGATCATCTTACGGTTTTGGTCATCCCACAGCTTATAACCAAATTCATCTTCTCCATAGCCCACCAAAATACACTTCATTGACTTGGCATCTAGCTTATTCCTCCCATGATCACCTATATGTAGATAAGAAACACACCCAAACACTTTAAAATGAGAAAGTTTTACCTCTTTCCCAGTCTAGATCTCTTTTGGTATAGCGAGGTCCAAAGGCTTTGATGGTCCTCTGTTGATCAAATATGCTGATGTATTGATTGCCTCTGCCCAGAACTATTTTGGCAACCCTGAATGTAACCTCATGCTTCTGGCTCTCTCAGTCAATGTTTTGTTCATCAGTTTTGCTATTCCATTCTGCTGTGGGGTTCCAGGAACCATTCTACTGAGCTTGATCCCGCTCAGATAGCAAACCTCTTGAACTCATTGTCTTCATATTCTCCACCATTGTCTGAATGTAGCTTTTTGATCTTTAACCCTATCCCATTCTCAACCCTAGCTTTCCATCTCTTGAAAGCATCAAACACCTCAGACTTGTGTTTCAGAAAATAAACTCATACCTTCCTGGAGTGGTTATCAATAAATGTGACGAAATACTGTTTACCTCCGGTTGATGAGACTGAAGCTAGACCCCAAACATCGGTGTGCACTAGTTTCAACTTCTCCTTTACCAGTACCCTTTCGGTCTTTTTGAAGCTCACTTGCTACTGTTTTCCCAATAGCAGCTCTCACAGAAATCGACCTCAACACTTTTCAAATCTGGCAACTTACTTTTCGAATGTAGACACTTCAGCCCCTGACTACTCATGTGCCCAAACCTCTGGTGCCATAAGTTCGGATCATTTTTGCCTTCCGCCATAGCGATTAAACCACAACCATCCATGGTTGTGTAAAGTGACCCATTCTGATTTCCTCGGGCGATTGTCATAATTCCCTTCGAAATCTTCCACTCATCATCTGCGAAAGTCATCATGTAACCCTCTAACGCTAGTTGCCCAATGGAGATCAAATTCTTCTTCAAATCTGGTATGTGCCTCACGTTATTGAGTTTCCAAACTGAACCTTTCAGTTGAATCTTCACATCTCCCTTCCCGGTAATATTGCATGTTTGATCGTTACCAAGATATACCTTACCCAAATTTCCGGAGACATAATTCTCAAATAACTCTCTATAAGGTGTGGTATGGAAAGATGCTCCTGAATCCAGAATCCAAGACTCCGTCTTACTTTCCAACGAACATATGAGACAGTCATCTAACTCCTCTAACACACAGTTCGCACTGCTCTTGCCCTTATCTTTCTTTTCAGATCTACACTCATATGAGAAGTGACCTTTCTTACCACAGTTTCAGCACTCTACTTCTTTCTTGTTTCGTTGCTGATTTCCCGAATAATTGACTTGATACCTGGATTTAGACTTACCTCTTGACTTTGATCTTCCTCATTGATTTGTGTTTCGATTTCTGTTTCTGCCTTCTCTACCTTCCATATTCAATGCTGAAGATGTAAACGCTCCAAATCCCTCTTCACGCATCCTAATCTCTTCGGTCATGATCATGTTCACAACCTGTGAGAAATCCAATTTCTCTTTTCCGAACGAGTTGGCAATTGACTAACATGTCATCTTCCAACTTTCTAGAAATTGGGTGAGCATAAACACCGTCAAGAATTCTTCATCGAAACCCACAGACACATAAGTTAACCCATCCTTCACTTCATTAAACTGGTTTAGATATTCTCTAAAACCCTGACCTTCTGTCATATTTAAATTTGTTAGTTTCTTGACAAGATGGACTTTCCTTACCACAGAAGGCTGTTCATACAGGTTTGATAAAGTCTTCATCAGATCTCTGGCAGTTAGTTGATCTTTTACGTTAAAAGCCACCTGCTTCGTCAAACTGAGACGAATTGCTCTCAATGCTTTCCTATCCAACAGTTAGAACTCCTCTTCATCTATGTTTTTTGGCATCCACTTCTTTGACCAATCTGCATCGGTCATGGTTGTCGGCTTCTCTTTTATCGGCCAATGCAGGTCCTTCTGGTACAGATAATCCTTCATTTGTATCTTCCAGAAACTGAAATTCGTCTCATCAAATTTCTCAATCTTATGGGAATCTTTCTCAGATCTCATCCCTGCAATAAAATCATTGACCTCGAGATAACCTAGATTTGTGTGAAAAATAACCCTCCCCAACCTAGGGCTTTGATACCAATTGTTGTAAGAAAAATCGCACATACAAATCTAAACACACAGATAATATAAAAGCAATAAGAAGAAAAAAACGACACCAAAGATTTTTACATGGTTCAGCAATTTGCCTACGTCCACAGAGCGCACCGCACTCAATCCATTACTTTTAGAGTTGATTACAATCTCTCAGTCTCTCTACAATTTGCTCTTTATCTCTCTAGCAATTTTGCTCACACACATTAAGGTTTACATAATAGTAGTATTTATATGGGAGCATTAGGGTTGGTCAAATCCTAATTAGGATCTATTTCCTTTTTCCTCTTTCTTTATTGTGCAAGTCTTCATCACACGTGGATTTTTATCGGACCGCTGTCGGTGTCACGGCACTCTTGCAGAGCTTCTCAGTTCTCACAGCATGCTCTTCTGTGATAAATACCGCTCTCAAACCGCTGCTAAAAAACCACAGCGCTCTTCACTGATGCCTAATCGTTGCCTTACCGCTGTCGAATACACATCGTAATGCGCAGCGGTTGGCCGCTACACACACTGCTGCACATCACGCTGCCAAAGACACGGTGTTGCAAATTCAATTTGCTTCTTTGTTTTGTTGACTTTTGCACATTAATTCACCAAACCCAACAAATGTAATTTCTTTGCATAAGAGACAAAAAAAAAACAACTTTATTGCTTGATTAATATTGTCTTATTTGTTTGTTGAAGTCTTCATATCCAACACTCCATTACTAAAAAAGAAAATAAAAAGAAACAATTAGGGCCCGTCCTGCAAGCCGTTTTCTGTTTTTGTTTTTCGAAAAGAAAAATGAAATCGAAAACAGTGTTTTTGGTTTCATTTTTGAATTTCGAATACGCGTTTGGTAGCATTTACTGGAATCCATATTTTGAAAATAAAAACGGAAAAAACGCGTCTGGTAGGATAATCGAAAACTTTCAAAAATTGAAATATCAATTTTTAAATTTTGTTTAATATTATAACAATGATTAAATAATTTTTAAAAAAAACATTTTGTAATTTAATTTAGGGTTTACAAATTTTACAGTTGAAGACTTGAAGAGGAAGAGGAAGAGGAAGAGGAAGCAAAAGAAGACCAGATCGGCGGCAATCGGAGACCAAATCGGCGGTGATTGGCGGCGGGAGGAAGAGGAAGAATAAGAAGAAGAAAAAGAAGAAGAAGAAGAAGAAGAGATCTCGGCGGCATCTCGGCGGCGGGAGGAAGAAGAAGAAGAAGAAGATGGTGGCGGGGAGAAACAGAAGAAGAAGATGGCGGCGGCGAGAAGAAGAAGAGTGGTGAGCGACGGCGATCGGAGGAGGAAGAAGAAGAAGGGAGAAGGAAGAGGAAGAAGAAGAAGAAGAAGATGGAGGCGGGGAGAAGAAAAGAAGAAGAAGATGGCGGGGAGAAGGAGAAGAAGAAGAAGAAGAGCTGTGGGCGGCGGACTCAGGTGGAGGGCGACTAGACTGGATGAGGGAGGAAGAAGAAGTAGGTGAAAAAAAAAATGTTTTATTAAAATAATATATATTTAATTATATGGGACCACCCATCTCATTTGGAAAACAAAAACAAAATCAACAAAAACAACTTTTTTTTGTTTTTCAAAATTTCCACTTTTAACACTTGTTTGTGTTTTTCATTTTGTTTTTGTATTTTGAAAATAAAATGACAAAAACAAAATGAAAAACGGTTACCGGACGCGAATTCGAAATCATTTATGGAAAACAAAAACAAAAACAGGCTGAAAACAAGCTGCATGACAGGCCCTTATTTGCCAGCAAACTCTTGAACTAAATCAGTAAAACTATTGGCAACTGGAACATAACATCAGAACTTATTAAACAATCATGGGCTAATGGTAACATGAGAATATATATTTAATGCCAAATAATATCTCACAAACGGGATCCCGTCCTGCAAGCCGTTTTTTGTTTTTGTTTTTGTTTTTTGAAAAGAAAAATGAAAATGAAAACAGTGTTTTTGATTTTATTTTTGAATTCCGAATACGCGTCTGGTAGCATTTACTGGAATCCGTATTTTAAAAATAAAAACGAAAAAAACGCGTCCAGTAGGATAACCAAAAACTATTAAAAATTAAAAAATCAATTTTTATTTTTTGTTTAATATTATAACAATTATAAATAAATTGATTTAATAATTAACCAATAAAAAAAATGTAATCACTGAAGAAGAAAAAGAAGAAGAAGTCGAAGACTAGAAGAGGAAGATCGGCGACGGCCGAAGACCAGAGGAAGATCAGCGACAGCGAGTGGAGTGGATCAGCGGCGGCGGCAGCGGTTGAAAACCAGAAGAAGACCGTCGAAGACTAGATCGACCGTCGGAGGCGAGTGGATTGGCAATGGCACGACCACGACCGGAGAAGGAAGAAGAAGAAAGAAAGAAGATGAAGATGGTGGCGTGAGGAAGAAGATGAGTTGAGGAAGAAAGAAGATAGGGTTTGGTGGGTGAGAAAAAAGAAAAAAAAATAATTTGTTAATGACATGGGACCCACAAATTTAATGATATGGGACCCACTTTATTTGAAAAACAAAAACAAATCCATGAAAAACAAGTTTTTTTTTTGTTTTTCAAAATTTCCACTTTTAACATCGGTTTTATTTTTCATTTTGTTTTTGAATTTTGAAAATAAAATGAAAAACGGTTACCGGACACGAATTCGAAATCATTTTTGGAAAACAAAAACGAAAACAAGTTGAAAACAGGCTACAGGACAGGCTAATATCTCATGACAATTGCAAGAAAAGGAAGGCCAAGATGCACGACTTCGAAACAAACATCTATATTTGGAACAAGATAAAAAAAAAAAATGCTTATCATCGTAAAAAACGATCGCATTACAAAGTCAAGCAATTAACTCTAACAATCCACAAGTATAACTAAATATTTCATATTCATAATATACTTCCTTTTTTTAGGGAAAAAATAAATAAAGAAATCGTGAACAAAACATCATAAACAGTCATACGAGGTCTCTAGTGCCACCCCATTTGCTCATAATGAAAAGGGGAACCACAGAGGTCTTATTCAGCTCAGTCCACAGCCATCCCAGCAGATTAGTGATTTTCAAGTTTGCTATCGGTTTCAGGTGCAAATATGAGAATTGGAAAGAAAAGGATAACAGAATGCCAGCATATTACCCGGAGACGAAAAAGAAAAAATTAATACCGATCCTAATGCTAATCACAATTGGAAAAGAACCAATATCAAGTAACCATCCTTTGACATCATTAATGTTAAAAGACTCAACATTAGTTACTGTATAAAAGCCAAACAAAACTAATGGTGTCAAAGCCAAAAGTTTCGAATCACAGATAAATTCAACAACTTCAAATGAACCAATATCAACTTCAATTATGAATAGGCCTCCCAATTATATATCTAGATCATGCAACTTAACAAAAAGAACAATCCAATTTAAACAAGAAACGACAGTCGGAGAAAAACACAAGAAACTGAGCGGATTAAAGGATTTGGAGAAGGAGGACATGACTTGGACCACAATTTCATTGGTGTAGGTATGAGAGACTTAACATTGAGCCGGTTCTCATCTTGTCATTGTTATGGAGTTTTTGAAACTTAATACTGTACTTGCAGAGTTGCAGTATGGATATTGTTTTTTATTTTTTTTTTAAACATTACAATAATTCTGGATTTGAAAAGCCGTTAAGACTTGAACCCGGCAGCCTCATCTTTTTTATTATCTTTATTGTTAAATATTAACTTTTTCAATTATTGAATGTTAATCAAATGAGCATCAATTACCTTCTGATTAAATACACTATTACTTTTCCAAAAAAAAAAATTAAAAATTAATTACACTATTACATCATGTCCTCATCAGATATTTAAGAACTATTCAGTTATTTTTCCATGTAAAAAGCATATATAACCGGATTGCATTGCCAGGTCATAATAGTAAAAGAAGAAATCGAGAACATTTTTGCTCACCCCCCTTCAAGGGGGTAACCATTACCTCCCTCTTGCATGAATGACATGTGTCATAGAGGAGTAAATTTTTAGACAATTTTACCCCTCCATAGACACATGTCATGTGTATGGGAGGGGGGTAATGGTTACCCCCCTTGAAAGGGGGGTGAGCAAAAATGCACTCGAAGAAATCTCTCGAAGAACAAGTGAAAAAGAGAATAATTCAAGAATATGAAAAAGCACAAGTAAAAGCTATATATATATATACATATATGTACCATCTATTTGATTCATCGTTTAAGACTTCGAGCATGTTGTCGATGTCATTATACCGAATTCCAGTCACAATTCCTTCTGGATTCGATAACGTGACTTGTAGTAAGCCATTATCCATCACCACCTGCACAGCATATAAAGCAGATACTGCATCAACTAATTAATTAAACCGGTTCAATAATTAATTAACGTAAACTTTTTCCTGATGAAGAACTCCTTCACGTACTGTGCCTGTGGTGGTCCATGCAATTCCCCATAACAAATACACACATTAAAGATAATTATAACAACAGATTATACGTATATCAGTGAAGATATATAATTGAATTACATGAGTATCCTGAACATGCAACTGAACTCCTATTGGTGACATATTGGTGAGTCTCTGATCAGGAACTGATCACAACGATGGAATATATATTTCTGAGGAATTATTTGGCTTTTTATAAGGAGAAAAGTGGTGGGCGAGTTGATATAAAAGCATTATTACCTAATTTTTGTGCAATACGTAGAGATATAAAAGATTTGGGAAAGTGGATGTGTATAGGAATTTTGTATGGTCCATTTTCATTAGCTTGAACCGGAGACGAAGCAATGAAGCATTCTAATTATTTTCCCACTTTGTATCTTTTTTTATAGGGTAATTATCATTCTCCCCTATAGTTTGCCGTATTCTCCATTTTCTCCCCTCTAGTTTCAAAATTCTCCAATTTCCCCCCTCCCATGCCTATTTTTATAAGATGAAATTGATTGTATTTGTATATGGAAGGGGGGAATTTAAAGAATTTTGAAACTAAAGAGGGGAAAATAGAGAATATGGCAAACTACAGGGGGGAGAATAATAATTTCCCTTTTTTTATATATATAGACTCTCTATAGTTTGCCGTATTCTCCATTTTCCCCCCCTCTAGTTTCAAAATTCTCCAATTTCCCCCCTCCCATGTCTATTTTTATAAGATGAAATTGATTGTATTTGTGCATGGAAGGAGGGAATTTAAAGAATTTTGAAACTAAAGGGGGGAAAATGGAGAATATGGCAAACTACAGGGGGAGAATAATAATTTCCCTTTTTTATATATATAGACTCTCTTTACTTTGTCGCCAACAAAGTTTGGTGCAATATTATCAGAGAAAGGCGTGCAGGAGTTGTTATGTCTAGTGGAGCACCGTAATTAATCCAATGTACCAATCATATCAACAATCCTTGATCAGATGTATAATATATAATATTTCAGTATTTTTTGGGGGGCATTATTTAAAACAATAAAATTGAAGAAGAAAAGTAATACTGCATTACAAGCTTTATTTACTATTATTATTATTATTATTATTATTATTATTTTATGTTTATTTTAATACAACTATACAAGTAATAAACAGCAATGTGATTTATGCGGCACGACGAATAAACATTTCAAGATGCTGTAATTAGTACTGAATTTCTGTTTAAGATGAACATAAGCCTTCCTGGGGACCTTCTAAGCGAATATAATCATACATAAACCCTTGGAAAGGGCTGGTGCACCTTGGCTGTTTCAGGAAGATAGTATTCTCCCCTTCGATAAGTCGAGTACCTGGTATGTTCACGTGGTATAGCCGGTAGAGCCCATGAATTCCATGTCTCGCAATCGCGTTGTCCCTCCCTATCAATCCAGTAGTAAACAGAGGACGATTTGCGTGTGGATCATTTACCCGTATCTACAACAAGGGAAAATGTCGATAAATTACATGCATAATGGATTCCCCATCAAATTGCAGTGAATATTTTTCATAAAGATAAAACGAAAAAATGGAAAAATCAACCATGACTCCATGAGATTCTTTACCTGCAACTCAGCTAGGGTTGCAGATGCAATTGCCACTCGCAATTTGTAGGTACTACTCTTATCCACCTTGCCGAGTTGGAATTTAATTTGCCAAGTGGTTTCTTGATACGTGTTACTATCTATCTTCCTGAAACATTAAATTTTTTTGTAAATTCAGGCGTATATATTAGTTATGTTTTTGTATCCACTGGAAGGACCATTAGCGAACACTATGATTAGTTATCATGTTTAGAACTGTAGTAATCATTCATATTCTGTATAACTGATCACAAATTGATTAGATGCATTTACTAGAATGCTTCTCAAAAAAATTGATTTTAAGATTCAACAACAATGCTAATGGTAATGCTTACAGACACTGAGGAAATACTCGAACAATCTATCACATCCAACTTAGAAAGCGAACAACACTTTGATCAAGTAAACCAGTCTTAAAAGAATTACCTGACAACATGAGCAAAGAACCAATCTTTGCTATAGTCACTAACACCAATGGTGTAAACCAGGTCTTCATTGGGATACATTTCTGCATATCGACTCCACAACCCATACTGCCTATATCTGCAAGTAGAAGGCAGTTATCAACTATATCAGGCTAACTTGTGTGATCAATGTCCCTAGACATCATGAGGAAACATAGTTATAGGTCCTTGAACACTTAAAACTGAGCACAGGGCACATGTAACAAAGACTACCCACAGAGAAAAAGGCTTATATGGAGGGCATTGACTTGATAATAAATGACTAGAGCATATTGTATAATAATGTGGACTCTATATACAAAAAAATAGCTGAAAATATTTAAATTTTAAGTAACAACATATAGGAGAGTGGTTCAGACACCCTAATATTGGCGTGCAGTGGTAGCTAACTCTCAAAAATTGTGAAAGGAGGAGCTTGCCTGTCAGGATGATTGACAAGAAGTTTATTGATGTACATTGGATCAGGATCGGGAATATAGAACTCTGCAGCAGAACGATCAGGAATGCCTATTTCCCACAATGTAGGTCCATCTCTTGGAGGCTTGTATACTAGATCACCCATTTCAATATCCCAACCTTTATAACATGTTATTCAGATCAATTAGTTTTCGTTATATAATAAAACCTGAAGTAATTGCATTGAAGTTGAAGGAATAATACCTGAAGTTATGGTAACAACAGCATCATATCGGTAATCTCCAATAAAACCAGGGACCCATGCATAAAGATTATAATTGCCAGTACGAATATGTTTTATAGAGAAATAGCCATCCTCATCTGCTGTGGTCCAGAATTGATAGTCCTAGCAAAGTAACAAGTGAAATCACTATCTGAAAATCCGACATAAACACCATTAAGGCTTAAAATTGCTGAAATGACCTCTTTGTATGCCTTGAGAGCTTGCTGGAAAACTATATAGATCATCAATGATGTCACTCCTTTTCTTTCTTTCTTTTTTTCCTTTTTTCAGCTTTAATATGCTCCAAGCTTGCTAAAGTTTTAGGATTTTATCATGCATTCTATAATCACCTTATCTAATGCATGTCGAATTACCAAATGTTACAGATGTGAGTTTTGTTGATTTTAAACTCCCTTATTGATCGTGTTTTCTTGATAGACTAAGATGATAAACTTATAGGCTAATGATATGCGAATATGCGGAATAAAATATGAACAATAAAGAAAACATGCCACACACACAACACAAGAATTTACCGAGGTTCGGCTAACTTTGCCTACGTCCTCATGTGATCTCTCTTGAGAAATCACTATCACTATGAAGAAAAATGCTTGGTTACAAGATACTTATTGAAACCCTTTAGCTAATTCCCCAAAACCTTGCTAGAACCTCTCTATCACTCTTGCTCTCTACCCCTTGTATGCTTGTTGTTTCTCTGTATTGAAAAATAAGCTCCCAATAGCCCTATTTATAGATATAGGACTTGGGTTACATTCCTTTCTAGAATAAGACTCTTAAATCCTTGTAGAATAAGAAAAGCTAACTTACTTTCTAATCCTAGTTGATTTGGGATTCTTGAGAAAATATAATTTTCTAATCCCAATAGGAAATTATGTGCACACTTTATTTTCTCCTAATCCAAATAGGATTCCTTCTTAAGCCTTAACTTTGGGTTTTGATGAGCGAAAAACACAACAATCTCCACCTTGGTGAGTCAAAACCAAGAAATGACTGCTGTACCCCAGAATGTCTTTGAACCTTCTTGAAACAACTCTGGAAGGCTTCAAGAACCTTCACCTTGGCAAACTTCTTCTTGCCTTAATGCTCCTCAAGTGAGAAGGTGCTCCACCCAATCCTTAGCATGTAATAAGATTGAGTGAGTTCAAGCAAAACTTGAACTTTTCAGCTGTTACCGGTTTAGTCAAGTAATCTGATGCATTCTCCTCTGTATGAACCTTCTCCAGTGTAACTTCCTTCGATTCTACCCAATCCTAATTCGGTGATAACGAGCCTCAATATGCTTTGATCTTCCATGAAACAATTGATTCTTTGCTAAGTAAACAGCACTTTGGCTGTCACATCTAATCACCATGGAACCTTGAGTAATTCCGAACTCTTTTGCTAAACCATTAAGCCAAACTGCTTCCTTTCCAGCTTCCGCAAACACAATATACTCAGCTTCAGTAGTGGATAATGCTGTAATTGATTGTAGAGTAGCCCTCCAACTAATCGGCCCACCACCACTAGTGAAAGCATAACCTGTAGTAGATCTTCTTTTATCCAAGTCTCCTGCATAGTCAGCATCTACATAGCCCAGCACACATGCTTATTTCCCTTGTTTCTCAAACAAGATTCCTAGACTCTTTGTACCTTTCAAGTAACATAGAATCCATTTAACTGCAGGCCAATGCTCCTTTCCTGGATTCGCCATATACCTCGAAACAACACTTAATGCTTGTGCTAGGTCAGGTATTGTGCAAACCATCGTGTACATTAGACATCCTACTACGCTTGCATAAGGCACTTTGCTCATCTCTTCCAACTCTTTTTCTGTAGTCAGACATTGCAACGCACTCAACCGATAGTGCGCTGCCAACGGAGTAGTCACGGGTTTTGCTTCAGTCATGTTGAATCGCTTCAAAATATTTTGAATGTATTTTGCTTGAGACAACCAAATTTTTCCCGCTACTCTGTCCCTTCTAATTTGCATTCCAATGATCTTTTGTGCAGCACCTAGATCCTTCATGTCGAATTCCTTATTCAGTTGCATCTTTAATTTCTTAATTCTAGACATATCTTGACATGCAATCAATATGTCGTCTACATAAAGTAGCAATAGTATTATCATACCATCTTCGAACACATGGTAGTAAACACAACAATCCTTTAAGCATCTTCTAAAATTGATTTTCAGCATGTATGAGTCGAAACGTTTGTACCACTGCCTTGGAGATTGCTTTAGCCCATAAAGAGACTTCTTTAACCTACAAACCAAATTTTCTTTCCCTGTTTCGACATATCCTTCCGGTTGAGCCATGTAAATGACTTCTTCTAGATCACCATGGAGAAACGCGGTCTTAACGTCCATCTGTTCTATCTCCATATCCTGCTGAGCTGCTATTGACAATAGCAATCTGATTGAAGTATGCTTAACCACTGGAGAGAATATCTCATCATAATCAACTCCTTCCTTTTGTGAATACCCTTTTGCCACTAACCGAGCCTTGTATCTCATGGCATCACCTTCATGTGTCCCTTCTTTCTTTCTAAACACCCATTTACAGCCAACTATCTTTCAATCTTTTGGTTTAGAAACTAGCTCCCAAACAGAGTTCTTATCAAGAGATCGCATCTCTTCTGACATAGCAACCATCCAACTTTCCCGATCATCACTTGCTATAGCTTCTTGATACGTGGTTGGATCGCCTTGACTAACATTTAGAGCATAATTACCTTCGTCTTGATCAAACCCATACTTTTCCGGTTTCTTGCGTTCTCGTTGGGTTTATCCAGTGCTATGCTTCTCTGAAACTGTTGCTCAGGTTGTTGAGGAACCAGAGAGTCTTATTCCTGCAACGGTGATAGCTCCACCTGAGCCTGTACTTATGACTGTTATTGTTGTTCTACTCTTTCCTCATTAATCCCTTTGTCATGATCCACTTGCTCGTGCTCCACCTGAGCTGGATCTTCTTCCATGACCCATTTGGTTAGAGGAAATTCGGTTGCTTCTTCTACAACATCAGTTTGCTTCTCCTCAGTTGTCTTGATTTTATTTAGGGGCATAGTCTTCTTGTCGAACACGACATCTCTACTTAAAACCTTCTTCTTGTTGACAAAATCCCATAATTTGTAGCCCTTCACTCCTTTTTCAAAACCAATGAAAATGCACTCGAGTGACTTTGGCTTGAGTTTGGTTCTTTCATCACTCGGAATATGAGCATATGCACTGCAACCAAAAACTCTTAAATCGGAATAATCAACAGGTTTTCTAGACCATACCTCTTCTGCACACTTATAATCAAGAACCCTTGAGGGTGATCGGTTAACCAAGTAGCAAGCGTGATTAACCGCTTTTGCCCAAAACATGTCGGGCAATCCTGCATGAAACCGCATGCTTCTCTCTCTGTCCATGAGAGTTCTATTCATCCTCTCTGCTGCCCCGTTTTGTTGAGGAGTCTTCTTCACTGTAAAATGTCTTGTGATACCTTCTTCCCTACAGAACTGCAAGAACTTGTTGTCTCTATATTCACCTCCATTGTCGCTTCTTAAATATCTGATTTTTCTGCCCGTTTGGTTTTCTACTTCAGCTTTCCACTCTTTAAACTTTGTGAAAACTTCGGATTTCTCTCTCATAAAGTAAACCCATACTTTTCTCGAAAAATCATCTAAAAAAGTAACAAAATACCTTGATCCTCCCTTAGACCTAGTTGGTGCAGAACCCCATACGTCTGTATGAATATAGTACAACGGCTCTTTGCTTCTTTTCTCACTATCTGCAATCTTATTGTTTGCTTCCCGAGAGTACAATACTTGCAGAATTTCAGTTTGCAGAAACTAACACCTTTCAACTGATTTTTCTTATGTAGTTCTTGCATCCCTCTTTGACTCATGTGCCCTAGCCTACAATACCAAAGCACAGTCTCGTCCTTCTCTACAGATACTACTGCTCCACTAACTATTGCAGTTCCCCGAAGCTTATATAAAGTGTTAGGCTGAATATCACCTCTCATCATGACCAACAACCCTTTGATAACCTTGAGTATCCCTCCTTCAGAACAATACTTGTAACCGTCTTTGTCTAAAGTTCCTAAAGATATCAAATTCTTCTTTAGTTTAGGAATATGTCTGACCTTATCCAGTACCCTAACAATTCCGTCATGCATTCTGATTTTCACTGATCCAATACCTTGGATCTTGCACGGTGAACCATCTCCCATCAAAACTTCTCCACTTCTCCTTTCCTCATATGGGTCGAACCATTCTTTGTTAGCAAACATATGGAACGAACAACCGATATCCAAAATCCAATGTTGGAAAGCATTGGAGCTCGATGTTACCGCAAGGAGTTCTCCGTCACTTTCATCCGAAGTAACCACACTGGCTGAACTTGAATTTCTTACCATCGCCTTCGCTTTCCTTTCTTGCCATATCTTGCAATTCTTTTTCCAGTGGTCAATAGCACCACATGTAAAGCAACCCTTGTTCTCTTTCTCTTTTCCCTTAGATTTTGATCTACCCCTATTGCCAGATTTATCATGCCTGCTCTGCGACCGACCCCTCTCTTTGCCTTTGGCATACAGACCATGTGCTTGAGAGCCTTCGGTATTTTCATCCATCTTGACATAAGATTGGATGGCTTCCATAACCTCATCCAGCTTTAGACTTTCCTTACCAAACATGATTGTGGTCCTGAAGTGTTTGAACGAAGACGATAGAGATCTCAATAGTAAAAGTGCCTTGTCATCATCATCATACTTCACATCCACCTTTAATAAATTGGCAACACAATTCTAAAATCTGCTCAAATGATCTTGCAGATTTCCACCTTCTTCCATACGAAAATTAAGACTTTCATCTTTCAAGAAAAGTTTGTTGGATAAAGTTTTACCCCTGTAAACTTTCTCGAGCTTATTCCATGTCTCTTTAGCATTCATCTCCTCGTCGACATTAAGCATCACATTGTCGACAAGATGTAGCTCAATAGAGCTCTTCGCCTTTACGTCCATTCGCTTCCACTAAGCATCAGTAGTTTCCGCCGGCTTCTTCTCCACTCCGAGAATAGCATCTTGCAGATCTTGCTGAATCAAGACGTTCTTCATATTCCTCTGTCATAACGTGAAGTTACCCTTCCCATCAAACATCTCGATTATGATGGGCTTCACGTCATTGATCTTATCACCCGCCATCTAAAAAACGCTATGACCAAGCTCTGATACCAATTTGTTGATTTTAAACTCCCTTATTGATCGTGTTTTCTTGAACTAAGATGATAAACTTATAGGATAATGATATGCGAATATGTGAAATAAAATATGAACAATAAAAAAAAAACATGTCACACACACAACACAAGAATTTACCGAGGTTCGGCTAACTTTGCCTACGTCCTCATGTGATCTCTCTTGAGAAATTACTAGCACTATGAAGAAAAATGCTTGGTTACAAGATACTTATTGAAACCTTTTAGCTAATTCCCCAAAACCTTGCTAGAACCTCTCTATTACTCTTGCTCTCTACCACTTGTATGCTTGCTGTTTTTCTGTGTTGAAAAATAAGCTTCCAACAGCCCTATTTATAGATATAGGACTTGGGTTACATTCCTTTCTAGAATAAGACTCCTAAATCCTTGTAGAATAAGAAAAGCTAACTTATTTTCTAATCCTAGTTAATTTGGGATTCTTGAGAAAATATAATTTCCTAATCCCAACAGAAAATTATGTGCACACTTTATTTTCTCCTAATCCAAATAGGATTCCTTCTTAAGCCTTAATTTTGGGTTTTGATGAGCCAAAAACACAACAAGTTTCATTTCCAAGAGAAGCCAGAAAAAGAAAAAAAAAAAATACATAACTGAATACCAATTTGATTTTTGTCTTTTCTGTGTATGTAAGCCAGGGTATACTTTACCATTTTCTTTAACAAATATAAGTAGCCTATTTATGCAAACTGCTAGAAAATTGGATCCAAAATACCTCTCCATTGGACCCTGCTTCAGCAAGGTGCAATAGTTGGTAACAACACTTCTTAAACTATGTGTCTCAAACAAAATTCAATAATAAAGCATTGAAGAAAAAAGATATCCGGAAGTAGAACATAACAGCAGTCATTCAAAATGGTAAGTCAAAAAAGATATATGAAGTTCATTGCTAGGCCTCTCATCTGTCATTTTTATCCTCAGAACAAACCAAAATACGCTATATGATAACGTTAGAATTGCATATATTTTATACCCTTTCTTTCGTAGTTTCTTGCTTTGTTTTGAGTTAAACTTGTGTTTTTTACGTATCTTTTGTTAGTTTTCAGTTAATCGAGTCTTAGGAGCTAAATGGAAGAAAATAGAAGATTTCCGATCAATCCTGAAAAGTCAATCTCTGCAGATGAGTTAAGTTCGAAGAATACACTGTATCAGCTCAGGAAGAATTGGGTGTCGAGCCTTATATGGTTGTAAAGGCCCGGATGTTAGCTTTCCGGAGAATTTTATGGCTCGCAATTTCGAGTTTTCTAGAGTGAGTTATGGCGATTTTACTACCTGAAGGTCAGTCCAGAAATTCTACGCACAAATTCGAGAAACCATCTATTACGGGCTGCCACTCTTGGAGAGAAGGCCTTGGACAAATTCTTTGTGTTTTGACTGTTAATGAAGGCCTAAAATTGTATTTTAATTCAATTAAATAGCTGATCCTAATCACTCTAGGATTAGTTATAATTGGGTTAATATTCCTGATACTAGTAGGATTGTATTTCCTATTCGAGATCGCTTTAACTTGGACTTATTGGAGGCAGATTAGGACACCTCAAGGAGACCTAACTTATGCCTATTTAAGAGAGAAAACCCTTATCATTGAAGAGAGGGGCAGAGGATTGAAGAATTGAAGGATTGAAGAATTGAATAATTGAAGACTTTCTTGGGCAACACTTCCCGGGTTTTATTTTTCTTTTTCTTTTATGTTTTCTCACAGGATTGTAACCATGACTATGAGGAACTAACTTTCTTTGCTAGGGCTATGATGTAGCCTAGCCATGAATGTTCAATTACTTTAGTTAATGTTAATTCATATTTTGCCATAATGCTTTTGAATGTTTGTCCAACATTTAATTGATTTGATGCTAAATTTTGACAGGAATGTGGAATTTAGATTATTGCTTCTTGTAATAGATACCATAATTTACATGACTTGGCAGGAATGTATGAGCATGAATTGTGTGGTTTCTTAAAGGTTTTCCAAAGAATTTAATGGGTTCTTATTATCTTAATTTCATTGCTAGGAATCGAGTGGATTGGTAATTAGGAATACTTTCGATATTGCCAGGAATGGAATATTGAATAAATTAGGGAATATCGACTGTCAACATGCAGAATAATTAGGATTAACATACTAAAGGAATTGAGTGGAATTGGCTACGGTGAAATCAAAAGCTCTAGTACTTCAATCTATTGAATATCTCTATATCTTTGACTGCTTCATTTATTTTCTTTAGTTAATTTAAATCTCAAATCTCAACATTCGATTGTTCAAATAAAGTTTTGGGTTAATTATAATCGGCAATTAATAAATTAATCACTCTTCATGGGAACAATACTCTACTTACTTCTAAACTATTTGTCTGATTCGTACACTTGCGAAATCTGTCAACACTATAACTAGTTACAAAAACTACCACATCCTTATTTCAAAGAAAACAGAAAAGAAAAAAAAAAAATTCACTGTTGTGGCATACAAAGTTATGCATGTTGCAGAAAACAAAAAGGAAAAAGAAAGACTAAGTTATCAGTTATCACTGTGCTTGCAATGTGGTCCTAAATGGTGGTAGAATAATGACATAAAGCAAAATTACCTTCCATTCTGTTTGCCATGATCCTACATCTCCAGGTGGAGCCAACCCAACATAAGCACCATTTGCTGATATGCAGTCATTGCTGACATACCTAATCATAGCAGTCACAAAAACTTTGATCACATTACCTATACCAAAATATCAACGGAGAACAATTAACACGAGGACAATATTTCAGCTCTTGACAATTTGAGTTGATTCATATCGACCAATCATTCACATGTGTATATTAACAAGATATAAGTCACAGAACAAAAAAGAAAGAGAACTACTATAAAATTATATAGATATAAAACTCAAAGGAAAAGAAACAAAAAAATAACCTTTTCCATTTTATCCTTTTACAGCATGCTTCTCACATTCTTGCATACTAACTACTACAGTGAAAACTACCATAAACGTTATAGCAACCAATACCAATAAATCCCAGAGAATTTCTTCTACATTAGTTTCTTGAAAATATATATATTGTACATATATCTTGTGTATTTAGATTTGGCCCTTTGCACATCTGAGTAAATTACTTAGTTACAAAAAAAAAGATATTAGTTTCCTAAAACCTTAGCTGTATCATGCATTCCTACCTGTCTCGGACCAGTAGTCTACCACTCACTCTACCCCGGTGTTCTGCCTTCTGGAAATCCTCAGAGGCAGGAAAACTGTAAGGCCAGCTTTGAACTTCAGACATCATCTGCAGATCAGATCAACTTGGATATGGTTTGCCCATCAAAGGTCCTACCAACTACAAGAGCTATGTTACAGGAAATAAAAAAATGGACCATCTATGATGTAAAACCTGTATTTTAGCATCCTCCCATAGCCAAAGTGGGTCATTGCCATTAGCAGCAGAATTAAGATAGATAAAGACAGGACCAAAGACTTTCTTCCATGGCTCATTGGGTCCAACATATGTGTTTATATCTTTCCCAGCATAGTGATTGCTAAGAAACACCTGATAGAACCATTTTCATGAAATTAATGCAATTAGAGGCCATATCATAGTCATAAGTACCAGATGTAGTTAACATTAATAATGTACAAGCTACCCAAGGAGAAAATAATTCTTAAAAACTATATATCAAGATCAGTCACTCACAGCAAGTGTGGTGGGGCCAACATGAGAAGTTAGGTTCTGTTTGACAGGTCCACAAGATCGGAACTCATCACTAGGTATGATTAGCCAGAACCCTACTGGGGGGCCATAACATAGCCACCCATGAACCTTAAGATCTTTATTCTCACATGAATATTGGTATTTGTCATCCACCTGCAAATTAAGACATCAAAAATAACAGGATAGTAGTTAATATATTCCTACTGATGTACTGAAGGAAACCAGCTTGACCTCTATACAATGAGCTAGGTTCAGAATGTATGTTTTATTAGGTTTTTTTGTCACATCAGCTTAAAACAACAATCAGAATCATAACTATCATGCTGCTGAAGGAATGGCATACCAAGAATACACAGAAGGATATGGGTGTGTGAAGAGTACCTCTCCGCTGAGCACAGAATCTGTGGGATTGACAAGGAGGACAGCTTCCGGGTAGGCCAGGGGTTGGCCTCTTCCTGTTGACCGGTCCTCAGGAAGAGGCATATGTCTTTGCCTGTTGTCAGCCATGGCCATGTAGCGAAACCTATCAATCCAATAATTCCCAACATTTATATGTTCAGCAATTTATCCATGAAAAAAAATATAACTGCTTTACTTCTAGTACACCAAGGACTACTTTTTCCTCTGGTAAATGATAAGAATCCAACCTCAAGCAAAGTCCTAATTTTAATTAAATGAAATAATTATTTTGTATGTTTGATGGCATCATCTCGTGATAGTTATCTTCATAGATAAAAGTTTTCACTACTTCAATTTCTTCTAAAACTATATGTAGGTAGCTAGATACTGCCAGGTTAATCTGCAATTCAATTCATAGCCTCCTTAACAGTAGTGATCATTACCTATTCCATCATCCCTTAACACCGAAGTGAGCTAATTCTTCTTCATACATAAGCAATTATCATTCATTTGCTATAAGCAAAGCAGAGAAGAAAACATAAAACTCTCTCATATCTTCAAAGAAGGTGACAACTCATCAATTATAGGAAGATTACAGTTAGGACAGTTAACTAATAAGAAATACAGTCACAAGACCTCACTTTCAGCTACCACATATATGATAACCACGAAATGATAGGTTAAATTGGTTTGTTATTGTCTTTGTATAAATCATAAAATAAAGAAAATTTTTAATTTTCAGTTCATATTCATCCATTCATTAAAGGTAGTTTCTACTAATCAAAGAGAAACAACAGTCTGTCTGATAACAAAAGAAGAGGTTATAGATTTGTTTACATCTCTTTTCTCAGCTTGAAAGTAAATCTGGTTTGTCCAAGAGAAAACTCAGGCCATTCCTGTAAATGCTCGTAAATGGCGTAAGAGTAAAACCCAGATGAACCACGAAGCAATATAAACCTACAAGTAAACAGTCAACGTCATTATGTTTCTAGACAAAGTCTCATTATAGTAAATAGATGTGAAAGTTGAGCAAGGACCTTTTATCTATGTTTAAGGGAATATACTTTCCCTCAAGTGAGAAATCCCACATCCTTAGGAATGAAAGCTCAATCTGTTCCTCATTTTCCACTACAACCCTAAAACTTGTTCCTCTAATCCTGCATAGCAATCAGTTATTGCTTCACAAATTAGAATAACTATAATTACTGCTTTCAGTACACAAGACGAGAATGGAATTACTACCGTTTGTATTTACAATATTGTGACTTTGAAAACAAATGACTCAGACTCTCAGAGTAACTGATCATAAAGTAAAATGATGGTCTTTAGATGACAAAAACTCAGTGTCTTCCAGGTAAAGAAGCTGAAAATGAGTTGAGATGTATAGAACTTGAAATTAGAAGAAAGCTTACACATCAAATATTCCCTGGCCTCCTGGTGGACTCCAGTCAAGGTCCCAATAACTGCACGATAAAGTAAAAAATATTAGAATCAAAATTCTCTAACAAGCCGTCTAATGTCTATTTTGTATTATAATAGATATTGTCTCATCAAGTAACAAAAGATATAGAAAAGAAACTGAAAGCAATTGTAACACCCTGTACCCTCTATTATCTTCCTTGTTACGATATTCAAGCAAATTGTCGATGCCATTATATCGTATCCCAGTAACAATCCCACCTGGTTTTGATAACGTGACTTGGACTATGCCGTTATCCAAGATCACCTGACCATGATTATTCAAGTTAAAACCGAAACATGATACTAAAACTCAACCTGAAAATTTTCAAATAATTAAACCTATAAGATCTCATTTAATGGGCATATCTAATTCTTCTAGCCTAGATTACATGCATTAAAATGAAAGACAGAAGAAAAATGGTACAAAATGAATTACATGATGATCTTGAATATACAATCGAACCGCTTGATGTGGCATGGCAGGGCAAGTATTATTATGCAGAACTTGTTGACCACAATGAGTACCTGCATCCATTTTCCGGATATATGTCAAAACGTAGAAAAATAGTAGTAAAACTAGACTACAGATATTGCCAAAACTCATTAAGATTCCAAAAATTGATCATCTCTTCTCCCACTGTTTGGTTACTTAGAGACAGCAATCCTGTTCAACTTTCTCTTTAAATGGTTTTTGATATAAAGATGCACACAAAAGCAACATAATATAACGATTGAAAGCACACAATTAAAGATCATGAAACAAGTGTATGAAAAATGTCCTTGTTCGACAATATCACGAAAGACATCAACTTAATATGTGATAAATATAAAATTGAAATCAATCCTAATCACTCCATTTCAATGTGAAAAATATCTTGGGCATGTAAAATTAAGACATCTGAGAATTAAGACATGCCTCTGGGTTTCAGACAATCGGAGATACTATCGGTGACATCACGGGTACACGCGGCGCATCCACAACCACCCAAACAACCGGCTATGCTCTGTAATGTCCTCCTCATAGGCTCTCAATGGACCGGCAGCGACAACAATGACAGCAACGGTGGACGCGGTCGCATGCGATCGTAGCCAGGATCTTGGCGGTGGCGAATTGATGGATTGGAGTGGCGGCAAGGATTAACAGTTTAAAATCAGTTTTTTTTTTTTAAAACAAAATTATTCTGTCAAATATATATATTATTCTTTTTTTATTTTTGAAGCAAAAATAAAATATTATTCGAGTGGAGTGATGAGTCATGAGTTTGAGGGCCTTCTAAAAAAATATCCTTAAAAGTTAAAACAGTTGCCAGAGTATTCACTATTCAGAATTTGAGTTCCCACTTCCCACTCCAATTCTCCAGATAACAGAAAATCTATGGCGGTGCAGATTTTTACTAGTTTCGCGTTTTCATTTTATTGTTTGATTTTATGGGATTTTTTACTTTTAGTTTGAAAAGAAAGTTGAAGAGTGTGGTTGATTAAATTGACACTGAAAATTCTCTCATTAATATGAATATGCCTTTTTCACACGAAAGTTGTTAAAAGAGTTGATTTAATTAATAATTATCAAGTGCGGAATCGTATAATATTTTTTGCAGAATCCCGATTTGCATCTGCTCCTGAAAGCTACTGCAAAGTTGGCATCAACATCAAATGATAGCCAGGAAAATAATACTATTTTTGAGCTATGTGGCAGGGGAACTTAAGTATTAAGAAACAATAGATGTCAGAGCAAAGCACTAACAGCATGGGCAGCTACATCAAACTACACAATTAACTGCCATTAAATACTTGATCAAAGCTGCAAAGACACCAACAACCAAACCTATATCCCAGTCATTCACAATTTCAATCAAACATAGAAGATGAGAGATCAAGAGACAAAGTCGGGCTCTCTTCGTTGTAACTTAAAATATTACCATTTAATTGTAAATAATAACATATGCCCAGTTATCGCTAAGAGAATTACTAAAAACACTCGTTCAAATCAGCGGGAGTAACGGAACTCATCATAAAGCAGGAAACAAAGATTGCATAGCCGTTCGACATATCATCACCATCCAAATGAGTTTGATACAGTCATTGCAAAGTATATGCTCTCCGACAAATTTAGTTACAGATAAATGGAATACATTGTGCTTTTAAAGCTGATTTACATACTCCTGATTTGTATTATCCTCTATTCTCCTAATGCGCTTGACCACTCTCTGTCTTTCTTTGGAAAAAAAGAGATCCTAATAGAACTGCAATGCCTGTTATTGCTATGGTAAAGAAAAGCCGTTTCCTTGAAAACTCGTTCGGTTCCCGCCTTTGTGGACCTCGATCTCTTTCCACTGGCCTCACATCCCTTAAGATAAAATTGAAAAGAAAAATTACATCCATGACAAACCGAAAAACAAACAAATTGCTTTGTCTAGACCATCATCCAGAATATTAAATCAATGTGGGTCGTCATGAATTGTTTCCATAAAATTCAAAATATTATATTATATTATATATTTTGCCACAAAATGAGAATATCTTCGATTTAGTTTCTAAGAGAATTAACAAGATAAGACATAACTTGAGACTACCAACAGCCTACAAACTAAAACAAAGAGAAAATTTTCTTGCCAGCTCTAAATCATGATAAGTGACTATAACAAATCCATTCTGATTGCACACGGATAAGGGATAGCATGAGTACCTGGAAGAACCCACAGTGCTATCTGGGAGACCTGTGCACCTAGTTTCATGGTTATATCTTTCTCGCAATCTGATATATTTGTTACAAAGATGACAAAGTTCTGTACGATTCCCACAGACTTCCTACAATCACAAAACAATATAGGATTATTACACCCAAGCTACTCAAGATATAGTATTACTATATACCATTTTTTCAATTTAAAATTTATTGACAACTAGTACCTGATGCTCAGCCAAATCTATGGCAGGCAATGGAAACTCACAGAACTCGCATGTGACAATCCTTTGAGGGCAATTTTCACCTTTATGGATAGCTAAAATTTCACGTTCCATTGTCTCACTGCACTGTGAACATGCCACCTGCTCAAATGCATAAGTTCAATAGCCAAATCAGCACAAACATTATATACCTGCTCTTAATAACATTAAAGAAACAAAATGGTCTGGTTGTACTGATCAATATTGTCAGTCACTAAGAGGCTAGTCATCACCAAGAAAACCCGCCATAAGTACTTCTAAAAAGTTCAATAATGATGTAGAGCAGTTTCCCTAAACACAAAACCTAAAGTCAAAATCAAATGATCTTTCAGCACAATCTCCATTACTTGTCATAACTATTGCGCTTAACAGCTCTAAGCACTCAAGCCAGGGCACATCAACTAATGGAAGAGATGGCCTGCATTTTCTAAGGATGTTCACCGCGGGGCACGCCTCGGATAGCATTGCAAGCAAGATCAAGGTAACGATCAAGAATTTATAGTTCATTCCTATGGAAAACAGGAAGAGAGAACGAAAGAATTTGTAATTCATTGACAATAAGCCCCACCATAGCCAAAGGTTCAAGCGAGGAATGGACTTGACAGTTATAGCTTGGTAGTTCGAAAAAAACTAGATAACGCAGATCATCAGAAACCCATTGGAGAGGACCATTTCTCCTAACACATGCTCCACAATATTATCTTAACCATCATAAATGCGATTTCTTTATAGCAAATTCAACTTCGCTTATTATAGACTCCTGTGTGTGCAAATGGATTATGTAATCATCATTCATGGCACAAGTATGATACTAAGGATTCCCCCATCCCCCAACTCATATTCCCTCCTCTTGACTGCCCTACTCTATGGTCCAGACAAGGCATCAATAGATTCCCTGTTGCCTAGTTGAAGTCTCCTTAAGCAGAAAATTTGGTGTTAAGCAGTTTCAGTATTTTATCGTTCAGCATATACATCATACATGACCATGCAGTTTTACTCTTCCAGCTCCAATAATAGTCAAAGTTCTTCCATAAGAGAAATAAAAGAAAAAAGGCCTAAACTCACGTACCGGAGCATGGGTGTTAAAGAAATGTTCTTCAGCATGTTTCGTTGGAACCATATCACCGCATACTTTACATTTTTCTAGATTCCGAGAGCAATGGGCATAATGCAAATCAATGTTTGAAGACGGGATATCTCTGTTACTAAAAAAGAAATTAAAAGAAACAATTATTCGCCAGCAAACTCTTGAACTAAATCAGCAAAACTATAGGCAATTGAACATAACATCAGAACTTATTAAACAATCATGGGCTAATGGTAACATGAGAATATATATTTAATGCCAAATAATATCTCACAAACGGGAAAACAATAATATCTCATGACAATCGCAAGAAAAGGAAGGTCAAGATGCATGACTTTGAAACAAACATCTATATTTGGAACAAGATAAAAAAAAAAGAACAAAGATGCTTATCATCGTAAAAAACGATCGCATTACAAAGTCAAGCAATTAACTCTAACAATCCACAAGTATAACTACATATTTCATATTCATAATATACTTCCTTTTTTTAGGGAAAAAATAAATAAAGAAATCGTGAACAAAACATCATAAAAAGTCATATGAGGTCTCTAGTGCCACCCCATTTGCTCATAATGAAAAGGGGAACCACAGAGGTCTTATTCAGCTCAGTCCACAGCCATCCCAGCAGATTAATGATTTTCAAGTTTGCTATCGGTTTCAGGTGCAAATATGAGAATTGGAAAGAAAAGGATAACAGAATGCCAGCATATTACCCGGAGACGAAAAAGAAAAAATTAATACCGATCCTAATGCTTATCACAATTGGAAAAGAACCAATATCAAGTAACCATCCTTTGACATCATTAATGTTAAAAGACTCAACATTAGTTACTGTATAAAAGCCAAACAAAACTAATGGTGTCAAAGCCAAAAGTTTCGAATCACAGATAAATTTAACAACTTCAAATGAACCAATATCAAATTCAATTATGAATAGGCCTCCCAATTATATATCTAGATCATGCAACTTAACAAAAAGAACAATCCAATTTAAACAAGAAACGACAGTCGGAGAAAAACACAAGAAACTGAGCGGGTCAAGCTTTACTGAGTTGACTCAAAGAGTAGTAATCATTCCAAGAATTTACCATAGTGAAATTAACAAAACATTTGAGCTAAATCATATACAAGAGATTCTACAAAACAATTTAAAATCGTAAACAAATTAAATTGCGTAAAACCCAAATTTAGTCAGATATCAAAAGCTTAAAAAAAATCACAAACACACTAAAGAAACAAGTGCGATCAGGAAAATAAAATCAATTAACTCAAAATAATAAATAAATAAATAAATCACCAATTCTCATGTAATTAACAATTGAAAAGAACAATTAAAAAGGGCAAAACGATTACCAGTGACTGCATATTTTGGTGTTTTCATCAGATGCAATTGCGGCCATCGCGATAACAAAGGAATCCACACGACGTCAATCTTCGATCAAGAGAGAAAACAAGTGTGAGCCAAAAAACAATGATAAATCAAATTGATGATACAATATCGAGTGAAAAGTCAAGAATTTACCTTATGTTTTGAAACAAAAAGTAGTTGAATTAGGAATTTGTTAGATGCGGGTTTTTGGATTTCTGATAAAAATAAGGTAAAGAAAATACAGAAATATGAAAAGTAAATAAAATACAGAAAGCTCGAACTTGAAGAGGTTTTTTTATGACTTTGGTGCAACAACTTTTAGGTGAATTACTTTGGTTAGCACCGATCTAGTCGGTACGTCTGATTTCTGATGTAATTTTTTTAATATTGAATGTGAGTCACTCATTTGATAAGTGCATACACACATAAATCAAAGTATTTAAAACGGATGACTCATATTCAATATCCTCACGAAGTTATATCAGGAATATCAGGATACACAGACTTGAAAATTTATGCTACTTTGACCCTTTTGAGTCCACATTGATTGATTTTTAGGATTATGTTCTTGTTTATTCCCCACGCGCTTCCACTGCAGTAGCGTGCACCGCACACCTCTGACTTCTCTGTATCTGCTTTTGACTTAAAAAAATAAAAATTCTGAATTTATTCAAGAATAAAAATATTGATATCGATAATACGATTTGTAGAAATCTCAATGTAAATTTTTATATTAATGGAAATTAATGTAAAATTTACAACAGGAAATTTGGCTAAATTTTAAAACCATTGATATTTTTTATGAAACTTTGAAAAAAAAAAATGTTAAAATAATTTATAATTTTTAAAATATATATATAATATCTAATAACTATGTGGTAAAATAATGTACATACAAAATAAATAATATTAAAAAACTTTCATTACAATTTCATTCTTTAATAGTTTGCATCAAACCAATCATATAAAATTTATTATCAAAAGGAAAACCTAAGAGGTTCAAACATAAAAATATATTACATCAAATTAAATAAATAAATAAATAATATTATATAAAAGTACATTACATGTTCACTAGTATCGATATTTTATGAAAATATCAAGAATATTTTACAGAAAATATATTAAACCCCTATAAAGATATCGAAACTCCTAAAATACAAAAATATAAATCGAGTTATCGGAGAAATTGTCTATATTTCGAACACCCAATTTGTTTTTAGTAATTCCTTACTAAACGCCTCTTAAATAAACCACTAGAACAATGAATGACTGAATAAAATAAAATATAACCAAGAACACCATCTTCTTCTGATATATTAAGAACATTGATTTCATCGATAAAAAATAAAATAAATAAAGAACATTGATTTTATATTGAACACTTAGAATATAACATGGACCCAGCCCAAACCAGGCCCATCTATTGATAGTGGACTGATTTCAACTTGATCCAGCCCAATTAAAAAACAGCCCGGAATGTAATCACCGACAAAATTAGTAGATATATATTAATATATATAAACACATGGTATTTTAATACGTTTTGCGTATTTGATTTAATGTGGTCCCATTTCTGAATAGAGTAATGAGCGCATTTTTGCTCACCCACACTAATTAGGGTGAACTATTACCACCCACTCCAGGTGTTAACACGTGTCTCAAACTTGGAGTGGGTGGTAATAGTTCACCCTTATTAATGTGGGTGGGCAAAAATGCACTTTAGAGTAATGATACTCCATCCAAAATTCTAACAAAAATATGAGGTGTCATCACCACACAAAATCTTATAAATCATGATATGGGCCCATGTTGTGTGTGGTGATGACACATCACATTTGGGTTAGAATTTTTGTTGAAATTTTGATATTACTTTTGCTCACTCCCCTTTAAGGAGGTGAGTATTACCCCCTCCTCAACACTTGACATGTGTCAAGGGAGGGATATTTTTGTCCAAAAACTGTCATATGTTTATGTTTAGACAAAAATACCCTTTCCCTGGACACATGTCATGTGTTAAGGAGGGAGGTAAGCTTGAAAAGGGAAAGGGGGTGGTGAATATTACTCTTTCTTCTTTCTTTTAATTTTGGTGTTTTCTTTACATCTTTCTTTCTTTTTCCTTCTAATTTTGGTGTTTTATTTATTTATTTATATTTTCATTATAGTACTACAAAAGCCTCTCTTTTTCCTTTATATATATATATATATATTATAAAGTAGAAGTGTTTGCTAAACAAAAAGAAACTTAAAGGAGACATATTGATCGAGGTCGTATCTAAGACAGAATCATCTACCTAACAATGCAGCAGATTTGCTTTTGATATGTGGGGGGTTTTTGTTTAATAGATTATCTAATAATCATCTTTGAAATAAATAAATAAACTAATACGTTTCAACAATCATGTATGTGTGCACTTTTCCTGGCAACGAAAATATATAAACATATATAGTAATTAATATTAATTAATTAATTTCCAGGCTTTGTCTTGAATGATTGAAACCCTATCATAGCTTCCAATAGAAACCTCCGTATGTGAACCTAATTATAAGTACTAATTAGAATAATTTCCCATTTAAATTAACAAACCTAACTTTCGTTTTCACAAACAAATAGAGTAATTAATATATATTGATCATGTTCATTGTATGTGTTTGTGCATGCATGCATGCACATCGAAGAACAGTGAACACCACATCAGAAACAATTAAAGCGTCAGCTTTTTGCTAGTTTTTAGATCCCCAACCCCAACACTGTATAAAATAAACGTACTGCACCGTATCAGGCTGCAAATCAAATAGAAGCCCAACAATTATCGTGGCTTACACATCATCTTAGACTGGTGTTTAATAAATTAATGAAAATATGAATATATATATATTATTTAGGTTAGTGCTTTTCTTTCTTTTAACATTTTAAATATATATATTGTCAATGAATGTTTCAATTATTTTGATAATGATATTTTTTTTTTCTTTAAGAAAAAAAAATAGTTGATGTGAAATATTGTACGTATTAATAAAATAAACATGCACTTAAAAAGAAACAAAATATGGAATAATGAAACTGGTTCGGAGATTCCTTTACAACTCGGCCCACATATGCATTTAATCCAGATCTGATAATATATATACTGTACTTATAAGAATATGACCTCACATTAATTAGTTAATTACATCTTTTCAGAAGAAAGAAAATGTGATTAATTAACAATATCTATAGGCCAAAACTCAATTGCCACTGAGAAGAGAAGAAAAGTGAGGAAATAGGTTTTTGGATTTATCATGTAACATGAGTTTTTATATCTTCTCAAATTTTGAAACGATAAGGAGAAAATTGTGATTGACTTAATTTATCACATGTGTTTAATTAACTATTTATGAAGGTTTAATTTCTCTTATATGATCTGATCTCCTTCTTTTTGTCATTTCCAAAGAAAGTCTTTTGGGTATATCTGGTGTATCCGACCACTTTAAATGTGACATGTGACAAGAAATGTATATGTATCATAAGAAAATACACGTATCAGACATCAGTTCTTCAATGACCGAATGCACCTCCACCGCTCATCAATGTGCCAAAATGTGCTGCTGATTTTCTCCATTTCCAGATCCACAAAAGGATATGATATATACAGACTCTACTACCTTATAGTTTCCTTCCATATTTAATAGGATATGATATATACAGACTCTACTACCTTATAGTTTGCTTCCATATTTAATATCCCCAACTTCTCCGTCGGTCAAGACCTAGCCGACGGATTATTTATTAATTCCATCCGCACCACTACATGTAACTTTTATATACATAAGCAGAGTCTGTTCTTATCTATATGAGATGCGTGTCTAGAACTTAATAAAACTTTGAATGTTAAATCCTAGTTATTGAATATTTGAATGTAAATAACAATTGAAATGTGTTTACATTTTTAGTTGTTGACTTGTTGCGAGTAGAATAGCAATTTGTATAATTCGTTATTGGGATTTTATAATTAAAATTTAGACTTTTTTTTAGTGCTTGTTTAGTTGAGTTTTCTACTGCCTCAAAAGGTCTACCAACGTCTATTTGAATTTTTTAGAGTTGTTTGGTTGGGCTTATGAGATTGTTTATTTTAAATTGAGTAAAGGCCAGTAGAGTTTAAATCTCTACTAAGCAAAAGCTCATGGGGAGGTGCTTCTCCAAATAGACATTTTTTTTTTAAAAGTCTACCAACCAAACAACTATAATTTTTTCGACAAAAACTCTATTTCTAATAGATCTACTACCAGTAGATCTTTTACTAATAGAGGTTTTTCAAAAGCTCAACCAAACAAGCTATTAAAAAAAAAAAAAAAAAAAAAAAAAAAAAAAAAAAAAAAATTCCAACTTTTTTTTTTTTTGAAATATTATAATAACTCGGGGTTTTGAGAGATGACACGACTCGAATCTATAACCTCGTGATTAGAAATGGCAATGGGTCGGATTATCATGCCCCAAACCCGAAACCAAATTTTGGCAAGTTACCCCAAACCTAACCCGTGACATGAACGGGTTTTTGATATCCACCCTAAACCCAATGTAAATGGGACAGGGTGTCCTAAACCTGACCCGAACTTATCCGTTTTATTAAGAAAAAAATGTTCAAACAATTAAATATACAAAATTTACCCTACATATTTGAATTTTAATATTTTATGACAGGAACTTAAATTTAAATATTCAATCAAATTTAAAAATACATTTAAAATTTAGCGCATACATAAAATTCATATATAAACTTAAATTTAATAGAAACCTTAAATTCTAATATAAAATACAGCTAGACAAAAAGATTAAAAAAAAAATACATTGTATATTTGTATGATTGCATTGTTTATTTATTTTTCAACAGTACAACAAATTATGCAAATTCAAACTCTATGTTAGTTACATACTTATATCAGAATGCTCTTGCAGTTTCTCTCATAATAATTAATTTTTTTAAATCAAGTGTGTAATGTCGTATATTTTTTCATGTGAGATTTCAATTGGCATCGGATTCAGATTAGCATCGATACAAAATGCATATATATATATATATATTATTATGTAAAACTAACGGCGTCAATTGGAATCCGAAAAGTCCAATTTACTATCATCACAAAACAATTGAAAAAAGGATAATAGAAACTCTGACTAACAGGGTTTGGGAATTGTTGCCATAGGGTTGTCTAATCATTGATTAACGAATCGGGTTCAAAAGATTTCTTTTGACTTCTTTTGATTTATTACGGCAATAATTACAGGATATATATATATATATATGATAGCTTATTGCAAGCCAGCATTGACTAATGAATAATGACTGCAAATTGCAATATTATTTATTTAATAATCTTTTTTTTTTTTTGATGGATTATTTAATAATCTTGATCTAGTCATAAGTAAAATAATCACACATTGAAATCGTAATTTGTGTATTGTCCTAATAGGAAAGGTTAATATTTCAAAAATAATAATAATAAAATAAGTAAAGTGGTTCAACTGATGTTCTGTGTTAATAAGAACAAGTGCAATATGTTGGATTGTCCAAATCACATATAACATGTAAATCGTAATTATCACATCACTTATTAAATCATCTCATTATTTATCTACCACGTTATTTGGATTGAATTTAGAAAAGAAATTTTAGACACTAGCATTACACCAAATTAAAGTCTGGTCGCCTACTCTATATACCATTTGATTAAAGACACACCACTTTCTTTTCTTTTTTTATTTAGAAAACACTTTATAATAAGTACTTATGAAGTATTTATTTGAAAGTCTTTTCCTCTGATTAAAAAATATGCTTTTATCTAGTTCAATATCAAACACAGAAAAAAAACATTTAGAGAAAAAAAAAAATAGTTGAAGTCAAGGAAACTTGTACACTTCTAAATGCACTAGCATTACACTATTTTTATATCTACCTTTAACAAAATAAATAAATAAATAAATAATTCGTGGTTTAATAGTAATAAATAGACATGTTGAGTTTGTTCTACACTCATCAAACCTTATTGGCTTATTAATTGTACAAGTTAAAAATAAAAACGATGAGATGAGGTTGGTACGATAGTAAACCACTCACACTTATGTCAGGTTGTGGGTTCGAGTCACCCTTCTCAAAAAAAATAATGAATTTATATAATATTTCAATCAATCAATATATATATATATATAAGAGACAATATATTTTTTTTAATTCCATGCTTTGATTAAAAAATTCTTCTAAATACTTTTTACTTTTATAAAAAGAATTTTTATTCGAAAACTAGTCTTATAAGAGAAGTTGAAAATGAAATATATTGGAAATATTAGAACTTTAGAAATGATAACTGAGTAGTTTTCAAAAAAAAAAGAAAAGAAAAGAAAAGATAATCGGGTCTTTTTGGCCTTGATTTGAGATAGAGGGGTAGCGAAAGGAGAAAGTCATCATCTTTCTTGTCAGTGAAAAACCATGCAAGCAGCAATCGTTAGTGGCGGAGTAGTAGTAGTAGTAATCTATTTGGCTATTTGCATTATATTCTCTGATAAGTTATAACGTAAAAAGTACTTCATTTTCAGCTAAGGTGGTTGGGTTGGGGGACCTATTATATATAGTATATTCACCAGAAAAAAAAGCTAATAATTATAATTAAGTGGAGTCGAATCAAAAGCTGTTCTCATCTTCCTTCCAAAAAGCCGAAACTCCTTCCTGATAAACTTTATTTGCTCGAATCTCCTAGTATCATTCTATTCTATATGTATTATAATGTATATCCAACTGTACCTATATATATATAAACATCAAAAGCAGCAAAAAAGCACTTCTAAGAACCACAATGATTAACAAGTCAAGACTCAAAGATACATCAATTCCAAAGAAAAAATTGCATTTGCATTCTAGCCAATAAGTGCATACCATGTTGAAAGAAAACTTTTTTAATTGGGTTCTCTCTTTACTATACAATATGCATCCATTGGTCAGATATATCGCATCGGATTCATATATACCAGATTTACACTCGATTCCAGCATAATTTTGTTGGATTTTAAATTACTGGATATGGGAGCTGGGTTTCTTTTTTCCTTTTTTTTGGGTTAAGGACTTTATCATTTCGCTGATGATTGACACTTGTCCTTACTTTTTATGGAGGCTTTGAAGAATGTAATATTTTTGTAAGCATTTTGGGCCCTCAAATTTAGTGGTTGACCTGACCACTATGTTTACATATATATCTCTTCAAATCTTATTGGTCCACGCATTAGCTCTTCACGTGGGTTCAGCCAATTGAAATTTAACCTCCCCAACATAACTCGCCTGAACCCTAGATAGTGTGTTTGGCTTTGACACACAACTACTTTATCATTTCTCAGATTTTTAAAAAGCTTTATGCATATAAATAGTGGATATCCACATTCCTCTTACATGAAATTATTGTCCACGTTATAAAACCATAATTTGAAATGTAAATTTTTATCCCTAAAATAAATAGAATCAACTTTATTACTTTCTAAAAAAAAAAAAAACTTTGTTACTTTCTAAACAAGCGGGACTAAACAGTAACAAGAGGAGGTAACACTGAAGTTTTTTTTTTTGTGTGAAGAAAATGAAGATCCAGGACAAAATCGAGGAAATGGTTCTATAAATCTCTGCTGCGTGATGGTGAAAGTTTGGGCATTGAATATGGTTCAGGTTTCAGAGCTGTTTTTTTTATTAAAAAAAAAATGATGAAACCATTGTTGTTAGAACTCTATCATGATCCGACAAGATTAAACTCTACAAACAAGTCTGAGTCAGAGATGTTGGTCATTAGTGTAGTGTGAACTCGAAAAATAAAATCATGCGATCGAGGAGCAACCTCGATTGGGTAATGAGGATGTTGGCTTCACGTGCGTGGCAGTAGTGGATCAAATCTTGGCATGTGCAGGTGCAGCTGAGCTCATCCCATGCGTTTTGAGGCTTTAAAACAAGATTGCAGATTTAATTATATAAAATTATTCAAGTCATTGTATACAGAAAAGTAGTTGTTGAATATCATCAACATCGAGCAATTAAATTTCATAAAAAAAAAAATTATTCAAGTCATTGTATATTGAGGAGAATCCTATAATCGTGTTTTGTGCATATCTTAAATATATAAGCGCTTATAAACATACGGATCACATAATAAAATTACCTATATCACCAAGTCTATTATCAATACCAATACGCACATGTCATGATCAATTCTGTCAAGATAAAATGTAACCCGCAGTTGGAGTTTCATTTTAGTTACTCTCATTTATTATATAATTAACTATATTGAACTATTACAGCATGACTCCTAGTATTTTTATTTTATGGGAAAGAATCATTTTCCCCCCTATATTATGCCCTATTGGTAAATTTCCCCCCTGTATTTTGATTAATGGTCATTTTCCCCCCTCAAAGCAAAAGTATTCGTCAAATACCCCCTTACCGTTATCTTTTCTGTTAAAATCTCCAATAGACTGTTATCTTGAAGTTGACTCAATGGGCAACATGGTAACTTTGACAAATAAAATGAATGAGAATTAATATGGGAGGGTAAAAAAGTAAAATCAGTAATAAACATTAAGATTAAAATTAAATAAACAAAATACTAAAATAAAATATTAATTTAAATAAAGGGATAATAAACATTAATATCAAAAATAATAAAATAATATAATTATAAAAATTAAAAATTAAAAATTTCACTCTTTCTTTCTCTCTCTCTCTCTCTCTCTCTCTCTCTCTCTCTCTCTCTCTCTCTCTCTCTCTCTCTCTCTCTCTTCATCTGATCTCTTTTCCCTCTTCAATCTCTACGATCTCTCTCTATCTTCTTCATTATGTTGCCGGCAAGAAGCAACGATCTCTTCCACTGAGAGAAGATCGGCTCTCTTCTTCTCGATTCTCTCTTTCTTCTTTTCCCGTTTCTCTCACTCTTCTTTCTCTCCCGATTCGAGCCAATCTAGTTGGCCGGCGGCGAGGATTCGAGCATCGATCTCCTCTGCTGAGAAAAGATTAACGTCGATGGTGGTCGTTGTTGGCGAGGGTGGTTGCTGGTGGTGGTGGTTGGATTGGGGGTTAGGGATTTGTGGTGGTTGGATTTGGGGATTAGGGATTTGGTGGTGGTTGGATTTGGGGGTTAGGGATTGATGGTGATAAATTGGTGGTGGTCTTGGCAAGTTTGAATAATTTTGGATGAGCAATAGTCCATTACAGAAGATTGAACCCAACCCAAAAAGACCACTAACAGTTGCATTTGAAATACATGGAGGTGCAATGTTCAAAACATGACTGATTCTAACACCACCATTTCCATTATAAGATCCACATTTCTTCAATGGAGGCTTCAATGTTGAGTAATTATTATTACTACTACTGTAAAAATAATATGTACCAGTAGAGCTTGATGGTTTTCTTGAAACAGATGGTTGTCTCTGCAGATTCTGCTTCTGGGATTCCTTTGAAATGGCTTCAGGTTTCGGATTCGGAGCCGAACCAGTTGAATTGCTTCTTGAAAGGAATTGCAGTGACTTGATCAAACTCTTGCTTCTAGTGGAATCACTTCGAGGCTACTGCTTCTTTTGAATTGCCAAAAAGATTTTGATGAGGGCTTTTGGTCTTGATCATCTAAATCTAGACTCATTGATAAGAACTCTTTCAATCTGATGATCTTCTTCTTTTCAGAATTTTGAGAAGAGCTTGGAATTATGATTCTATTGATGGGTTTGTTTTTTTGTAGTTGAAACAATTTGTTTCTTCATTTTTATTTTTATTTTTGCCTTTGTTTTTCTAATTATCTCCACCATCCAAATCTGAAACGGACGGTGGAGATTGAATCTGGGGATGATGGTGATGAACTTGTTAGTTTTTATAGGGTGCAATATCCCAATGGTTTCATTAAGGGTAGAACAGTATTTTCATTTCAAGCAATCAACTGATTTTGTTTTTCAAGGGCAAAAGAGTCTTTCCATTAACTGATGTTGTCAGAGTTAGAGATTTTAACGGAAAAGGTAACGGTAAGGGGGTATTTGACGAATACTTTTGCTTTGAGGGGGGAAAATGACCATTAATCAAAATACAGGGGGGAAATTTACCAATAGGGCATAATATAGGGGGTAAAATGATTCTTTCCCTTATTTTATTTTATGAAATATTACAATAATTCGATATTTGAAAGAGGAAAACAGACTCGAACTTATAACCTCATGGTGTAGGGATGACTTATGAGGGGCAAACCACTAAGGCTAATCTCGTCTTGTTGCATGACTCCTAGTACTTAATATATGCAGTAATTGAGAAATTATAATACTTTAGGGCTTGTTGCCGCCTGCTGTTTCTTGTGGGTTTGGTCTTTTGTTGGCTGTGCGCTTGGTCGCTTTCTGAAATAAAGAGCTTTTTCAAAAAAAAAATACTTTAGGGCTTGTTTGATACAACACATCGAATAAGACAACAATACAACGTTCTAAATAAGAATAGATTGTAGGGTGTTTTGTAAAATTTTATACCCGTACTTCATTGCATTGTTGTCTTCAACGGTGTTTAGGAAATTTTATACGTGTACTTCATTGAAAATTGTATGCACCAGTACTCAATGGTGCTTGGTAAAATTTCATGAAAAATTTCATTGCATCAAGTGTACTGTTGAGTACTGGTGCATCCAACCTTTGAATGTGTGACATGTGGTTAATACATATTCATGTACATATCACACTTTTAATAGTTGGGTGCGCTATTTAACAGTGCATCCAATACTTTCGGTGTCCAGACACATTGCATCATTAGAAATCACCTAGGTACTAAATTAGCTATTATTTTTTAAAGACACGCTAAGGTTTTCGAACAATTGAATTAATAGCAGCGTTAGGATAAATATAAGACATATCCGCGACTTTGAGGCTTGTTAAAAAGAATATATGGTGATATATTTTGAAAATCGAAATTCAAATTAACTTAACCTTTGATCAAAAAAGAAAAATGATATTCAAACTTAACCAACACTTTATTTATTGTATTATTTGTATCTGAATGTGAACGAATTATCACATAATTAATAATTTTCTTAACAGCTGGACACATAACTTAACCTCTGTAGGCAAAATAAACAAGTCATGAAATTAAAATCATCACATGATTCACAAGTGGATAGGGATGGCAATGGATCGGATTGGGGATGGATACCCCAATATCCATCTCCGTATCCGTTTGAGATATATATCTCCATCCCCGCATCCATCCTCAATTCTAAGTGAGCGGGACGAATTCGGATAATATCTGAATTGAGGTAGAAATATTCATCCTCGCTCCATCTATATCTGTATCCGATGAAAAAAAAATGTAAATTTTTATAGTTTATAGGAGAAAAATGTATCTAACATTTGTAATGGTACATCCAATAAATGCTGGATAATTCAACAAATGAAAAAATCAAATCACATAAAACTTCACAATTTAATTTTCTCCAACTTAATAAAAAAAACCATAAATATTCACATTCTTCCATCATCGTGCGACAATCAGAGTATCATGTTTATTTTAAAAATCTAGCTGTTAGGGTTTTGATGATAAAAAAATAAAAATAAAATAAAATAAAATAAAATAAAAGTTAATAATAAGTTAATAACTTATATAATTAGAATTAATAATTGCATAATAAATTTTTTATATTTTTAAAATAATAAAACTACAATGGATCCGGATGGGGATGGATATCCATAGACAATATCCATCTCTATCCCTGAAAATAAAATGGATATTATGATGGCATTCATCCCCGTTCCGTCCCCGAAATAATAGTATCCATCCCCTTTTTAAATGGAGCTGATTTTTAGGGATATCCGTATTCACAGATAGTTTTGCCATCCCTACAAGTGGATTAATATATATAATTGTTGTTGGTTATCGCTTTGCCACTATAATTGGCCTAATTAAATCAAGGACATCTTCTCATTATTTTAGTCATTTTAAAATTAATAAAATTGGACCTATTGCTAAGTGCTAACTACATCACAAACCTTACAAGTTATAATGATGGATATCGAATAGGAGACTGTAAAGTCATTGACCGAAATGCAAGTTAACAAATTATTTTTCCCATAGTTGGTAAATTTGAAGTAATTTTTAATTGCATTAGGTAACATCCAAGAGGAATAATTTGAGGCCAGACATCAAAGATGTCATTTAATTTGTGTTACCTTTAGCAATTGATGTCATGTACGAATGTACTATGTATATATATATATATGTTGTGTATGTATATATATTGAAATATAACAAAGAAAGAGTTTGGGGTTTGTCGAGACATACCAAGATCAGAAGCTATATATATGTTGATCCGGATAACTACTCTCATAATCAAGAGACATCTACTTCCACGATACTTTGTAGAAAATTCACAAGTACATATATTTGTAAAATGTGTATGGTGGGACTCAAATCCCTAAACCCTAGAGAAAGGATATATTTACACAACATATGCTAAAATGGGATGTTCATATATAATGTATATATAGTTATAGATTTGTTTGCATACTAAAAAGACAATGAAGTTTACTTGTTTACATATGCTAAAAAGGGATGTGCATATATAATGTATATATTTATTTACTTTTTTTTTTTTTTTTTCCTTAATAATTTGACATGTAGATTGATTGGTTCATCTAACATTTTGTTTGTGTTTTAAACTCTCCTACAACTTGACGAATAATTTGTCTATTTTATATTATTTAAAGCAATAAGCTCTGTCATTAATTATAAATCATTGAAAACCAAAGGAATAACGTGTTAACTTACTGTTATAATAATAAAAAAAATTAATTAATATATGACTTGTAGTCATTAAATATTAATTAAGGGAGTTGACCTACTTTGCTCTCAATCAAATCCTAAGAACTAACAAAAAAACAAAAAACAAAAAAAAAAAAAAAAAAACTTGTTTTTAAGTCTTACAAATGTAAAATCAAATTGTATAAATATTGAAAAAAAAAAAAACAATAAATAATGTATGAGCTTTGCTTTGTTTTGTTTTGTTTTGTTTTTTAACTATTACAATATTTTAAGATTGAGGGAGAGATATGACTCAAACTCGCAATCTCATAGATGTAGGTGTGATGCAGGTGTGATGAGTTTATCATTAAATCAACATTATCTTGTTAAATCATATATGAGTTTTATGATACGAATATTGATAAAATCTCGATTAGTCACTTTTAACATGAGTACATTACAAATCTCATGCTTTTAATACTATTATTGAATTTTTAATACGATTTAAGTTTTTAGATTAGATAATTTATAATAAATTATTGAAGGCATGGGCTCTTGAGACTCGGGTTTAAGTCACCGCCCCATGTTTCCTAGTTATTGACCCTTGCACAATTGGGGTTATTATATATACATGGCAGGGTACATAAGAGGCCTAGAATTCTAAACAACCTATTAATTGTATTTTCATTTTAAAACTAAATTCTGAAAAAAGAAAGACAAATTTTTTTTAAAAAAAAATCATTTTTATGGGAGTATGGGACTGTTAGGTTTTGACTTGTATTCCTAAGCGAACTAAATGTGAACCAAACAAAGACTCAACTGATGTGGAGCTTCCTGGAGATGTGGGATACGTTTGGAAGTTGAATGGTGGTGTTTGAGGGAGGTTTGAAGACCAGAAGAACGGAATACTGAAGATTGTTTTAACGTATTGATCGCGGTTTTCTGAGCGATGTAATTTAAGGTGACTTGTAACGGTTTAGGAAACGGGTGTACAACCGTGACCCGAATCGTAGTCAATCATAAGCATACGTGAAACGGGAAATCTTCAACGGAAAAGGAAGTAGTTTGTTTCTGGAAGTTCTTGTGCTTGAAGGAAAAGGATTTACTCCCTACAAGAAGACTTGTCATAAAAGGAAATAGTATTTATGTGGAACAAGTAAGTCTTGTACGTTTAGGAGTAGGATTTCCTTTTATCTTAAACTCCTTGTAACTAGTATAAATAGTCATAATATTTATGTTATTAGTTTTAAGGCTGTGGAGCAAAAAGAACACCATGTAACATCAGAGAGTGTGAGTGAGATCCGGAGAGACCCAAGGAATATCCGAGGAGGGATCCAAGGGAATATCGGTGGATCTAGTTAGAGATCCGTGGGTAATATTTAGGGGAGACCTAGGGGATATTGTGGGGTTCTTGGTGAGGATATTGTGAGTGGAGTTTGGGTTAGGTGTGAGAGAGAATCCTGGAGTATATGGTTGTAACAATTTATCATATAGTGGAACTTTCTCTGTCGTCCTGACGGCCCGTGGTTTTTTACCCGTTTTGGGTTTTCCACGTATATCTTGTGTTGTGATTGTTTTATTCTCTCTCGTCTATTTTTCTACTTATTGAAGTTATTATTTGCTATGAGTTATGGGCATATATTAGGCACGGCGATTCCGCGTTCATCGGTTTATCATATAGGGATTATCCCCAACAGGGACATGTATATAGCATCATAGATCATACCATGATTCATGAATACGTCACGTAATAATATTCTCAGATAAGGATTATATAATATCGATGGTGGATGTTCAAAAGATGCAAAATCTGTGCACCCAATTTGTACTACTGAAATTAAATATACACAATAATACATCATGGCACAAAAAAAAAGAGAAAAAATATATATAATATAGAAATCTTGGTGGGTTTCAGGTGAAGTGATCTGGTAATTGACAGCTCCCCATGCAACTTGGAACTTGCTTTGTCAGGAAACACAGAACAGAACAGAACAGAAGAAGAGAGACAGATTATCAAACAAATTAACAATTAACAGAGAGAGAGAGAGAGAGAACACAATTAATTGATGCCTTATTGAGTTATTGTTCTTGCCAAAAAAAGGATGTGGAGATTTTCAGGTTAACTTGGAGAAACAACATCAAAGTTTGAGACATTTATGGTTTCTCAAATTTCCTTATTTGGAAACCTTAAAAATTCGAAAAAAGAAAGCAACTTCACTTTCCATTTTCCACGCTCCGTTTTCACGTGTCGGTGTCGCACTCCAGGTAAAGGGAAGGCCCCTCTCCCTCTTTCTTTTTGACAGGAATACCCTTATTCTTTTGTTGAAATGACAAATTTGTCCTTTTAAGTGATGAAGATGTCATGATTACGGGAGACATCTTGGTTGTAAATGACAGCCATAATCATGACCAGTAATAATCGTTGATCTACATAGCCCTTTCAGGTGAAATAGCATTATTTAGCTACCCCCTCCTTTTCTTACATGGGCATGCTTGATTTGACTTATAACTACAGTACAGCACTTTCTAAATTAAGTCATTTATTTTTATATAAAATTAACATTTGTTATTAAAAAAAAAATACAAAGAATCATAATTTTTTACTGTGTGGGGCCACCAACGCACAATTCTAGTTTGGTATTAAAAATATTTTAAATTAAAACAGAAGAAATAAATTTTAGCTTGCTTTATTAACGAAATATATATTGTATAACTTGTTTTTAAATAAAATCAATTTGATCCGAAGAGGAAAAAACATCACATACGATCATATATTAAAATACTTAAGTTTAGTCATCGACGAACAATGATATTCTATAAATCATTTCTTAATTTTGATTTGTTTATTTAAGCTTTGGATGTATATGTTAACATGAACTTTTTAATAATCTAATTTGGATAAATAAATTGAAAAAAAAATCAAGATCATCCTATCTTCAAATTAGAAATTTCTTAAAATGGATGATTTCCCTTAATATATATATATATTATTTAAATCAAATAGAAAAGGAAAATAATTATAAAATATGACCCGTTTAAGTCTTGCTATAAACGACAAAGGTGAAATCTAAAATGTAATGACTAATGATACCAGTGAACGTGGCTGGTCAAAATCGGGTAAAGTATTGGTGGTCCTTCTCGAAAACGACATCTTCCTGTCATGTTAGCACAAACTCTTTTAACAAAAATCGAGGGACACAATGGCCATTCCACATTTTTAAGGACCAAAAAGAAAAAGAAAAAAATATATATATCATTTTCCTAGGAAGAGTCACTGAACCCTCTCTCATTTTTTAATTTTTTTTTAATTTTTTTTTCTCATCTATCCACCCATCCTTCACCACATCGGTTTGTTTCCTTTCATATTTTTATTTTAAAAATAAAAAATAAATAAAATAAAATAAAACCTCCGAATTCCCAAAATAGGAACTACGGTCTACGAATCCGTAGTCCCACGCGTCAACGATCTATACGGTGGACGGCGCTCTCTTTTAAGAAACAAAAACGGTTTTTTAAATTCTCTCAGCCTGTGATTGGAACACGTGTCCTGACTACAAAAAAACCACTAGTGGTTTTCTACGTCGAATCTAGTAGTTTCGCTACCTGTTCTGTTATATATACAACACTTTCCTTATATAGCTAGCTTCTTCGGTTGATGATGTGAATCACTGCGGACCAAAACGACGTCTCAGATAACACACACACAAAAAAAAAATTCAAATCAAATCCTCAGTCCTTTTTTCTCTTTTTTGTCTCTACTGTCATAACTTTCCAGCCAAGTAAGTCTCTTCTCTCTATTCGTTCCATTTTTTTGGAATAAATTTTGTTTGTGTTTGTCTTGATTTTTGAATTCGAATTTCGGATTTCTTCAAAAAAAAAAAAAATTATAGGGATGGGGAGAGGGAAGATAGTGATAAGGAGGATTGATAATTCGACGAGCAGGCAAGTGACGTTCTCGAAGAGAAGGAATGGATTGTTGAAGAAGGCGAAGGAGTTAGCGATCCTGTGCGACGCGGAAGTCGGAGTCATGATCTTCTCCAGCACCGGCAAGCTCTACGATTTCGCTAGCAACAGGTCTTTCTAGATCTCAACTCTCAATCATCATTTTCTCTCTTTATTTCATTTACTTTGGATTATAATTTTATGAGTCCTTTCTATTATTCTATATCTGTTTTTATTTTTATTTTTATTTTATTTTATTTTATTTTTAATTAATTGATTGTCTGGATAATGACGTATAAAGCTTGCGATCTGTACTATAAAGATTTAATCAAACGAAACATTTTTTTAATTAGTTTTTTTTTTTAATCAACGAAGATGAAACTTTATAATAATTAGAGGAAATATAGTGCAATAATGCTCTACATTATCTTGCTACTGGTATATATTCAAAAAAAAAAAAAAACCAATTGAATTAGAACATATAGTTTTCAGGTAATTAATTAATTATTTCAAGAACTTGTTTGGTTAGAGCTCTGAGAATTTCATGGCATATACTGATATTGGCATAGAGTTCTTGATCGAGACAATAATTATTAGAATGCATTGCTTAGAGTTCTAAGTTCTTAACGCTTTAATTCAATTACATGACTCAATTAAGTAGTACCAGACTGTTATATATATATATAGGTGAGCTGATTACACTTTTAGTGATGCCATCCAAGATTTTAATTATAGAGGTGTTTGGGTAGTTGTTAAGTGTCACTGCTAGTCTACTACTGGTACTTTTGATCTCCGTTGCTGATATTGATTCTCGAAAGATGGCACGAGATCTTGAATTTGAGTATATACGAACAACAACGTAGGGAGAAAATGAAAATGGGGATGGAATATAGGAAGAAAAGATAAGTTTTGATCTTCATATATATATATATATATTTACGGAGTTGAAAAGATGGAAAATTATGATATGAATGATGAAGCATCATAAAGTTTCATAATCGAGTGGATAACATTCTATGGTTTCGAATTTCGATAAGAGCTTTTGTTAGAGGGATCTATGAAGATGATAGTGGATTTTAGTTTGACAACCATGGATTGACATCTATGGAGTACTATATATAAGCGATGAAGACAACTTAATTTTCAGATCAAACTTGTTTGGGATTATTATAAGTAATGGAAGGCATGGTTCGAGAAGCATTTGTTGGTGTTTGAATCAAATTTTCTTCTTTATATCCAATGTCAACTAGAATATCTGAAGATCTATAGCTAGTAACAGAAATATTTAGGCTAATAATTAAGGACGTACAGCTAAGAAGAATAACTTGACTCTTTCTCAAGATTAAAGTTTTTGATAATGCTCTAAAATGAGGGGTTAATTAAGACAATGAAACTCCTTCTCAGTGATCCAAGGATTAGATGTATCGGATTGAATATTCTTCTACCATGCTAGAAAGCGTTTACAGTCACCAACTCGAGTGTAGTGGGGTGTCGCAATTGAGGAAGAATACCATTAGAGAATCGAAAATGTCTTTATAAGAGAGAATCAACCTGCAGGCTGCAGCCATGCACATTGAATATTATAGATTTAATAGTTAAATATAAAGCAAAGCAAGTATGTATGGCATTTGATTAGAGCCTAAGACTAGCATGCTAAGCTCCAGCAGAATATATGCAAACATTTAGGGCATGGCTACTACTACTACTAGAAAAATTGTGAGCTAGAGAGGCCATTCCCTCCTGGAGCTTGTGTTTGTTGTGTTTATAACATTCTTTGTGTTTTGTTAAATTAAATCTATCGAGACATCTTCAACAAACTAGTTTATAATATTAAGGAGAATAGATAAAACACACAACCACAATCAAGATCAAACAAGTAATTTTTCATGGTTCACCACACGAGATTATGGATAACTAAATTTAGAATAACGTACACAATTACAAGAAAACTCACAATATCCATTGATTTTTTATTTATTTATTTTATATATATATATATACCTTCTAGATTGTAATCACTTCATCCTCGTCCACCTTAATAATCTCTAGACTTTAGGACACCAATCCGAAGAATCTCAAAAACCTTCATTACACATAACTTGTGGCCATCCCATTCTCTCGCGATTCTATCACAGTAGTCACTAAACTATAAGCATATCCTCTTCCCGTATTAATATGAAGTCTTTTCGTTAATGGACCATAATTGCAATGGTATCAAAAGTGAATTTAGAGCGAGTTTACTAATCGATGATGAAAATTAAAATGAATTTTTTAATTAAATTTCATTAGAAAGATAATTAGGAATGGAACTTAATTCCTGATTTATTCCTACATTTTTATAGTAAACATTGTAATCTCAAGTCAGAAATTGAGTTGTCTTTTCATTCGTTAGGATTTCCGATTAGTTAACACTGCTTTATATCTCTAGATAGCAGAAAAGTTCCACAAAGATTCTTTTTTTCATTGGGATCTAAATTGGAGAATTTCGTTGGAACCTACAACCCGTAGACAAGTTCATAAAGTATTATATATTCTAATATGTGACCTTAAGGAGATTTAAACTCATGAACACTTGGTAGGAACATATCTTTTAAACTCATGAAGTTTCATGAAAGGATATTTGCCCTCCAAGGGAATAGATTGAAGTGACAGAGACCCAACATCAAAACCTCCTAAAATAATTTGAAGTAACTAGCATGGATGAGATGAAATTAGGTATTGGAATCTCATATCACCTAGAACCAAAGCTATCTGGAAGAGCATCGATGGTATTGTCGGTATGACCTCTTTAACATACAAGCTAGAATTGTATGAGTTGGAGAAAAAGATTATTGAGTAATTAACTAGCAAAAAAAGGAAATTTCTTACCTCCTTACTAAGGTTATGTTCGGTAGGAGGGAGAGTGAGTATGAGGGATTGATGAATTAAGAGGGAGAGAGAGTAAGAGGGATGAAGAGGATAACATCTATCTTTCATGTTATTTGATATTGAAAAGAGAGTTGAATAGATAGATTGGTATATAATTTATAAAATTACTATATTACCCTTTAAAAAAATTGAAGGGTAGTATAAAATTGGAGGGTAGTATAAAATTGGAGGGCATTTTTGTCTTTGCCTTCCATTCATTCTCCCTCCTTTCTCATCCGCCCATCATTAGGCGGATCCAAAATGGTGGGCCCAAAAGGAGGAGCTCTCCCTCCTCTCCTCGTCTCCCCTCTTTTCTCCCTCCAACCAAACAAGGGATCGGAGATTTGAAGCTCTCCCTCCCTCCATCTTTCCCTCTTACCAAACATAGCGTAAGTGTGAGGCTATTTCTTATAATGACTTTCTAGCTGTGGTGGACAAGTAATACGCGGAGCTCAATCTCCATTACTTGTAGGGATGAAGCTATGAGGGGGTTTATGAGGGCAATGGTCCTTGTAGCCTCTTAGAAAATTCATTTTTAATCATTATAATTAATTGAAATTTTTTTCTTTTGCTTCTCATCTTGCATCTCGCAACCTGCAAGTTGCAATCCCATTTTACATATTTTTCGTGTTTCCATGATCTCCATATATATTTTATATTAGTGTTTAAGTTCTACCTCATTTAGTGAAGGGATCCGTCTATTATGATCTAAGGGTTGAAACAACGTCTAGTCATTTTTAAACTAAATTTAAAATTTAAGTGTAGGTTGAAATAAAATAAAATAAAATAACTCTTTCCTTCCGTTATTTAAAGCAACCCAAACTATATAGATTACAATGTTAGGTATTTCAACTTATATCTCATTTTGCATTTCAACATGTGACGTGTCATTTTTATCAATTGGTATATAACGTTTGATATATAATTATATACCACTTGCCACATGTCAAGTAAATAAAATAAACAACTAATAAGATAAGTTGGGATATCTAGTGTTGCTCATAATTTTTTTGGTGGAAAATAATATCATATTGGGAAGGAATTTAAGTAGAGAGAGTTGCACTTGGGGACTGTTTCTTCCATTGAGAATATGCCACACTCTTTTAGATCAATATAAAAAATGAAGTCAGGATCTTTTCTAGAAGAGGAAAATAAACAATAGTTGATAAGGGAGACAGTGACATTGACATTGACATTGTGAAAGTTTAGTCCATACTTATCATACATGGAAGTAACTTAAAACTACTACTTATAGAATGCATGCGCCGGCTGATTAATGAAACCACTAACAAAATTAAATTATTCTTCAAAATAATTTTAAAAGTAATTGAAAATTCGAAATATACAGTTTAACACCCTCAAGTTGAAGCTGACACAAACGGGTCTAATCTTTAAACAATTACCACTTGACCTTATTTAATGTATTTTGTTCACACTTTTGTCCCTTGTTTTATATCTTTTATACAGATATGGCAATCAATATATGCTTTTTGAAAGTACTGTTAATAGCATGTGTTGCTTTCCATTCCCCATATGGATTGTTCTATGATACGGTAGCTCTTCGTTGTCGTTTTATCAAGCGGGCCTACAAAGGAAGATTTAGTTGAAATAATTTAATGAGAATGGGTTGTTTAATAGAAGTGTTCATGAATCATGAACTCTTTTAATGTGGAGCTAATAATCACCTGTGTCTAATCCTACATTAATTCCAACCATTCCATCAATTTTATTGGCTGTACTTGACCTTGTCAATATGTTAAGCAATCTTTTATTTTGTTGATATTTGATAAGTATTGTTTTATTTTTTAATGTGAAATAAAAAATCTTATCTTTTTTTATTATGATTCTTTTTTTTTATTGAAGTATAAAATCGTCCTAAGAAGTGAAATTAGATATATCATTCTACAAATATATCAAGAGTAATGTTGCTTTGTCTAAATTTGGTGTATAAATCTGGTGTCCAAATGATGTGGTAACACTTTAATCCATTCATTCAAATCATGCAAATCTAGTACAACCTAAATTAATGGATTATATTGTTGCCACATCATTTAGACACCAGATTTAGATACAAAATTTGGACAAAGTAGTATTATTGATATATCAATTGCTTTGATATATTTCATATCTACGGCGGATTTTAATCTCTTCAACTCACATTGTCCTTACCTAATCTAGACCATTGATTTGCTATATTATATACGTGACAATAGATTATGGAGATGAGGACCATTAAAACGAGGAAATGATCCAAATCTATAGCATATTGCATAAACACCCCGAGTTTAGACTTAATTGCACATATTTAAAAGGTTTGCTCAAAATAGGACAAATATCCCCTGCCGTTAATAGTTGACCTTTAAAACTTAATATTTCTAAAGTAAAAATGTTTTATAACGAATTATTTAAATAATAAAATAAACAATAATTAAACTCATTTTGACTATGAAAATTAACCATATGTCCATTTACTTTTCACCTCTCACCATTAACTTCAGCAACTCTACTGTCTGTCAAATCCTTTTCCTCTCCAACATTTTCCAAACAGCCAAACAAGATAAAAAGGGAGAAATAAAAAATAAAGCAAGTGACAACCCTCATTGCCAAAGATCTAAACAGCTATTACATTCCAACATCATTTATACATAAAAATCAAAACTTTTAAACCATAAATTTCAAATATACATGTCTTTTGTTGAGATCCAATTCTATAACCTTGTCAAATTTCACTAAAGACCCCAAAACATCACCCTTGACAAGAAATTAAACAAACCAAAACTTTATAATACAATATTTGGAAAAGAAAACTCAATCACATTTATAATACAAAATAACGCCCTTAACAAGTTAAAATGCATGTGGCAACCTCAATCACATGTATAAACTTCCAATCCAGACTAGTTGCTCTTTTCCTTTATCTCAATCACATGTATGAACTTCCAATCCCATAGATTTTGTTGCTCTTCCTCTTTATCATTCTCGATCTCCTGATTTTGAGGGATGAGATCTGAACTCGATCTCTTTAATTGAACAAATGATGAAGTTTTCTCTATTTTTTTTTAATTAATTATAATATGATATTTATTTTTGAGTAATTAAATAAGTACAAAATTATTAAATAAAAATCGAGTCAACATTAGTCAACTAATAACAAAAGGTATGTGTAATTAGGTCTAAAATTGAGGCTTGTTTTTGCAATTTGCCCATGATATATAATATTCCATAGATTTTTGGATTTTATAATTCTAATATAATTAAAAGATCAGGCTATATCAACTCAAATTTCTGACCCAATTTTTTGACTTCACCCTATCAACCATTGGATTAAGGAGCACATAAGCAAATGAGTGGTTGAGATATTAAAAACAAAAAATTGAGTCGGAAATTTGAGTTGATATAACCTGACCCATAATTAAAATATTAGTTCTTTTCTCAAAAAGTATATAACAATACAATTTATATTAAAATTAAACCTACCTCAGACCGCTCTATGTAGATAGATTTTATCCCATAACCTCTACTATAGTACTATAGTACTATATACATACATACATATATGGATGTAGTAATATATATACACACGTGTGTATAGTAAAAAGATCATTTGTAGTAAAATAACTTTTGATACTTGCAACTAATAGGTTAAAAGGACCAAAAATACACCTAACACTCTCATCTCTCATCTTTTTTCCAACACTTTATCATCTATTTCACACTTACTCCATCTATCTTTAAACCAAACTAAACAAACTCACTTTTCATCATCAAATCTCTTGAAAACAACCTAGGGTCCATTGACGTGATGGTTGGAGACTTCAAAATGGAACTTCCCCACCCGGATTCAAATCCTGGTATCTGTAAATATATGTCACATTTATCATTAATGGGAAGACCCCTCCCCGTAAATAGGAGTTGCATTTTGAATCATGCTTATAGAGCCTAATATTGTCAGGTTCCGATAGACCCTTAACCCACCATGGTGTCTTATTTCAAAGAAAAAAAAAAGTCTCTTGAAAACACAATTATCAAGTCTAGAAGTAGTTTCATTTTTCTATCGAATACATTTTCAAAAGTTTTCAGTATTTTAAGGCCACATGTTAAAACACTGTAAAAGGAATGTTAGACATTATATTTATTGTTTTCAATCACAATAAATACAGATCGACTTTCTTTTTATTGTGTTTTAACATGTGCCACATGTTAACACTACCGTATTTCAATTATAGGTGTGGCTAATTTCTCTCTAAACTTTGTTTATGTCTTCCTTAGACGATACATTGCATGAGTTTACTTCCTCATATCCTTAAACACATCTCATCCATTATCATTCTCATTTGGGTTTACCAAAGTTATTAAAGAGTTTTGTCTTGTTAAAGAACCCACGTATGAAAGAATGAGATTCAATCCCACATTGAAAACATAAAGGTGAAGAATGCAAGGGCGAAGCCATGATAAAATAGTTAGGTAGGCTAAACCAATTTTAATTATACGAAAAAATTTATTAATCGATTTTTTTCTTGACTTCTATATATATATATATTTGAAATATTACAATAATTCGTGATTTTAAGAGGGGGAGAGACTCAAACCGACAACCTCAGTACAGATGTGAGAGACATATCACTGTGTTAACTTCATCTTGTTGTTTGATATTACTTCCTACGATATTAATTGGATTGTCAAGAAATGAAAAAAAAAAAATACCTATTTAGGCATATCAATAAAATTTATTTATTTACTTTTTATGATTTTTGTAGGTTAATGATCAATATTATAAACTAATCATGTTATAATAAATTCAAAGAAAATAGCATGATTAGATTAACATTAGTATTTATATGCTGATCCCACCAGCTACAAACACATTATAAACTATCAAAAAAATAAAAATAAAAATCCAAAAATCCTTGGAAGATCAAAACTTAACTCTTGAAAGTGAGACACAATTTGAGAGAATGAAAAGGTTAAATTTAGTCGGTGAATCAAACTTGCTGATTCACTGCTTGGAAGGTGTGTTTGAGCCTTCAATGGTTTATTTTATATGTTTGTTTTGTGTCTGAAACATTTTGTTTTAATTAGAATAACTTGGTAAATATAATTGTAAAACATTGGTAATTATTAATTAGTAATTAGTAAAAACTTTCAACTTTTTTCCAAAAAAAAAAATCAACCTAGGCTACAGCCAAGGCTGGCTAGAATGGATGCCACTTTGTTATGCCACCTTCAAGTCTTCAACAAATAAAACGGGTTGCAAATGAAAGCCAACCCAAGTTTACATGTGAAGAAGAATGTTAGAGAACCCACGTGTGAAGCTAGTAAAGATGAGATCCAATCCCACATTGAAACTAAAAAGTGAAAAGTATATGCCACAACTCAATGGTCTTGTCTTTTAAATTGTAAAATAATCCACCAATATATATATATATATTGCTTCTTATAAACACAAAACAAAATCCAAGTATGGAAATTTGAACATGCCTCCATTTGTTTTGGAAAATACATGAAAAAGGTTAGTTTTGATTCAAATAACCCTTTCAATATACATATCTTTCAATTTTATGATATTGATGTTAAAAACTTGGATTTTAGTTGATGATCTGCTTTTAAAATGTTAAGGAGTTGAAAACTTAGATTTGAGTTGAAAATTTGAGACCTAATGAATCGTATACACCAAATCTTCTCAAAATTCACCTTTAGTCCACCAAGATCATATGCAACAAAAATTGAAATCCCTAATTCTAAAGGTAACAAGTCGTATGCATATCATATTGACATCATTAGTCAAAAGCATCGGATTGGGTCATTATCTCAACTCATTGAGAATGGAAGATATATATGCCTTTAAATCAATTAAATTTACCCAAAAATGGCCTATAATGTGAATCTTTTTTTTTTTTTCCTAAAAAAATTCCAGTCGAGATTGTTTGAATAAAACCAAAGCTATCCAATTTTCCATCCTCTCGGGCAAAAATGATACTTCTATGATTTCTCTTTTTTAAAGGTATTTATACCCAATTCCTTTACACTATGTTTGGATTGGTAGAATATGAGAAAAATGAAAGGAAAGATAAATAAGGAAAGGAAAGGAAAAAAAAAGTGTTTTTAATGATTTTTTGTTTGGATGATTATAAATATAAAAGAAAAGAAGGGAAATCAATCTTATTTGGAGGGAAAAATAGATGAATTCATTTTATTATATTTACGAAAATACCATTCTTTCAATAATATGAATACCCAACATTAATAGCGTTAGTTTTGGGATATTGAAAAAGTCATTAATTCTGAATTCTTTTCCCTCATTTCCATCCTAAATTTGGATGGAAACCAAAATGGGTGAAACAAGAAGAAATTATTCCCTCATTTTCCTTCCATTTCCTTTCCCTTCTCTCTCATTTAACAATTAAAACAGGATATTAGAAATCCATCCAAATCCATTCCTTTCCCTTCTCTCTTATTCCATCAAACCAAACATAATGTTTGAAAAAATGAAATTGACAAGTAAACAATTTTTGTAACCACTTAAAAGCTAAAATTTATAGGAGATATCAACAAATAGTATATAAGTATTCTAACACACCCCCTCAGGCAAGACCATTGAGCTTGCCACATGGCTCAAGCCTAAACACATTCAAACTCAAAACAAATTCAGAAAAATATCACATGCGAGAAGTAAAACACAGGATTCCTAGGTAAAACCAAGCTCCGATAACCTGTTTGAAACCATTAGACCTAAAAGAAAAGTTTATAGGAAATTGTCCAACAATAGTATATAAGCAATATAATAAACATTGCCCTCCAATTTACCCAAATCATAACTTAAACACAACTACCAGCAGTCCTACTAAACGTGTTAAGAGTGGTGAACTATCATTTTTGTAGTGTTCTAGTAGACGCCAATCGTACAGTAGACTGACGACTAATGCCTAGGCAGAGAATTTTTTTTTTTTTTCCTCTTCTTCTTCTTCAGTTTTTACTTTGTTATGTTTATGCTTTTCTCTTTATATTTTTTAATTTTCTTTTGGTTTTGGTGCCGTGGTGCACATCACAGACACCCACCATCATTTTGTGACCCATCCTCTCATTGATCATAATCACTTGTGGCTCACAGCCTCACACCATCCGACTTTGTTTTTTTTTTTTTCATTTTTTTTTTCTTTTTACGTTATCATTGGTCTTATAAACTCTTCTTCTCGATCAACCACCATTTCAGCAAACTCTCTCTCTCCATCTCTCTGCAACTCATTACTCATTTTCATCATCTTCTTCTTAATCTTCTTTTTCAGTTTTTTTTTTTTTTTTTCCTCTTAACTAAGAAAACTAACCCTAGACGGCTGCCGGAGCGATTGGCGAGGACAACCAAACTATGAAAGCTATGACGACAAGACGTGACGAGGTGGAAACGAGAGGCTCTGTTTTGGACCTTTAGTCGAGTGCTCTGGTTTTAAATTGGGAAAATAGGAATTTTTGGTTCAACATTTCAAACTCTTCAAGTCATTGAACAAAGACTAAACAAAATGGCTTTAATGAATATTTTATTTTATTTTTTTAAACGCACATTCCAATTAATTGGCATAAATAAATCGGGTTAGGCGATCGACTAGTCAACGCTAGTCGCCAACTAGTTGCTCAGCCGCCTAAGGCATAGTCAATTAGTCGAATGCCTATCCCAATTACTAGAACACTGCATTTTTGCCAATGTTGAGTAGCCAATGGGAAATTGGCTATTCGTACATTCCCAACATGATTTTTACGAAGAAAAAAAAAAAAAAAAAAGAGATTCACAATTATTGCTTGACCATTACTATCCATTAGTGCATCTTTGGATACAACAGGAAAAACAACTTAATTTTAAGATGAAGTTTGCTTCAGTTAGATATAAATTTCAAGAAAACCATGCAGTTACACTGACATAAGAAAGCTTCAACAAGATTGACAATATAGATTTGATGCATACAAAACTAGGAAGAAATGACAATGGGACAATTGAGATGTATTAGTAAATGTAGGGGATCGCTCTACAGTTGTACATCTCTAGGCACCTGTAACTAGCACGTAGAGCTCGATGAACTGAGAATCGTCGAGCGCTTTAATAACTTAAAAAAAAGTACCAAGGAGAAAGGAGCGAGATGGGGGTATCCCTTAAGGTACTCTCCGACGCTCAAGTCAGTGGAGTGTTTGTAATGTTTCGACAATGTAGAACAAAATGTAAAGCGTTAGAATTAACTATTACACTACAAACCAATACAATATAATTATAGATATGCCAAACCATTGGGCTCACTTAAAACCTGTCGTGCGCTGGTTTGAGTAACACTAAGAACTATAATTTAATGACAAGAGCGTGGAGTTTGATATTCTCTCAGAGGTGGTGAAACTGGTATATATTGATGTATCAAGCAATTGGGATGATTAAAGTAAGATGGTTGGACGATTACGGTGGCCGAAGTATGGATTCATGCAGAGTTTCGAAACGTAAATAAGCTTGTGATATTGGAGAGAATCTAGAATCCCTTCTCTCTGGAGAGAGGGTTCTATTTATAGCCTTGAAGCAAGTAGGTTGCGTGGTTAGTTGAGTATCGAGATCCCACGAATCATGCCCGGATTATATGGGACCTAATAACCCCACCAAGTAAAACTTCAACTTTGCATTTATCACTATCAGATAACTGACTTGGTCAAGCATTCGTTGAGAGGAGATAACCTAGATTGATAAGGCCTTGGATCGACCCTTCATCCTTGGATTCAATCCGGGTACATTAAGTAAAGTAATGTGGGCCCAATGCATGGGCTTAAAGCTATAGTAACTAACAGATCTAAAAGCTTAAACTAATATAAAAAGGCCACCGTCATATTTAATCACTTTAACAAGTTAAGAGGTAGTAAGATTAATTTCGAAAGTGACTCAATGGAGGTGATTGTTTGGGTAAAAGATGATGATTTCGGTAATCTAGTGTTGGTGGAAGCTATCTATGACATCTGTGAGTATCTGAAGCTCTTGGTTAATTCTTCTCTGAAGTTTGTCCCTAGAGGTGCTAACTCTTATCGCTGATGGTTTTGCGAAGAGGGGCCTGCTGTCGGATGGGGAGGATGTGGTCTGGGCAGTGTTTTGACTGTGTTGCTTTGGGTGGTTTAGGCTGGTGGTTACCGTTTGCTGCCTCTGTTTGGTTTGTCTGCTAGTGGTTGTTCTCTTGGTGGTATGCGGCAGTTCCTTTGGCTGGCAATTGGGGTTCTTGTTTGTTGGCCCTGTTTGCTCTGTTCTTGTTCTGCTGCAGTTTGTTGCTGTGTTTCTCTACTGTAGTTTGTTGCTGTGTTGCGCTGCTTCTGTGGGTCTCTTGTTGTGCTGTCTTCTTGTGTTTTGTTGGCTGGTGGTTCTGCTGTTGTCGGGTTTTTGCTGTGGTTTGGTGTGTGTTTTTGGTGTGTGGTTCTGCTGTTTGTTCCTGGTGCTTGTCTTTTGCTTTTAGGGTTTTGGTTGGCGCTGCTGTTGGGCTGTTTTGGGGGTGTCTGTTTATGGTTTGTTTTTGGTTGCTGTGTGTTGTTTTCCTTTGTGCCTGGCTTTGGCTTTGTTAATAAAATTGCAGTTTCAAAAAAAAAAAAACAAGATGGATGCAAGCGTAAACAATTTGTAGAAGTTCAAGGTAGCGGCTGCTGGGAATAGGCTTGCCATGTGGTTTAAGCTCAAACACATACTCAAACATAAAACAAATTAAAAAACAAAAACAATTTAAATCACGAGGGAACTCGAACTTAGTCAGGGGTGGAAGCCTGAGGAGGCCGAGGGGGCCATGGACCCCCCTTGGCCCAAAAAAAAAATAGTTAAAAAAATATAAATTTGTTTCAAAATTTGTAAATTTACAATTTATTACCATTAATTTCAGGTTTTTATAATTTGGCCCTCCAATTTCGAACTCCAAGTTCCGCCCCTGAACTTAGGGCTCCTAGTATAACAAAGCTATAATACCATATTAGTAATCAACAAACCTAAAATCTTAAGCTAATAGGAAAGTATCTAACGTAGTATTTTAGCACTTTAACAAGATGGATGCAAATCAAAATAATTTGTAGAAGTTCGAGGTAGCAGCTGTTGTGAATAGGGTGAGTAAAGAAATCAACTAAAATGGTAAACGGATATGCTATTTGCTTTCAATGAAGGACAAAATGCAGCTTAAAATCCTAGAACTTACAAGATAGCCAGAGGTTGTTTTATCATATTCCAAGAATTCCACATAAGTTAGACCGAAGACAATAGAATGAAATTTATAAGAGGAATAAGCAGAGTTACTTATTTCAATGAACCGACCAAATATGCTATGTCAAACCAGTCCTAGTCTCAAGACAGTTGCTCTTGGTAGTAAAACCTAAATATTTGTTATTTCAATGAACTACCAGTGGCCAGGTGGCCTAGTGGCATAACTGACAAGTTACTTAATTCTAAGTTAAAATCCCAAACTAGCAGGTTTTGAGCTCTGTTGTTGAATTGGAATGGATATGCACCGTTATGCTATATAGACCTTTATGCAGTAAAAAGGTGAAGATATTCAGGGAGAATAAAAGGAAAAGGAAAAGGAAAAAAATAAGAAAGAAGAAAGAATTATCCAGAAAACCAAAATAATAAATACGTAATTCTTTGTAAAATTCTCACACAATCTCACTCTTTCAACGATGAACAAAATCCCATGTTTATGGAAGCTGCTCTTGACATTATTTGATCCTTAATGAAATACTTCTCTCAAATATGGAATTTCTGAAGAAATTATACGAAGCTCTAGCACCAAGAAACCAAAGTACCATTGCAACATAGAAACCTTAATGATACTCTTGGCAATTTTCACTATTATCTTCAAGAAATCACTATATCAGAAAGGGGTGGAGGTCTGTAAAGGAGAAATTTGACTAGGTATGTATCTAACTTATTATGATAGAAAAGAGGAATGTATTTGCTTCAAAACTTCCTCATCATAGAAGTCATCTTTCTCAAGAACAGGTTGTACCATCATAAAGTTTCTGCCTTGTCATTAGCACTTTTCTAATCCAAGTTTCATCCATAAATATTTGGCTCAAATGCATGAAACTTTCCCTATACCCACGTCTTCAACAAGATAACCTAGCATTAAGCCTATTTGTTCCTGGTTGTACATACAAAAAAGATGAGGTAATCACTGGATCAGTATTGATCATCATATATACAGTTTGACATGCATACTGTTTTCTTCCTTTTCTGACTCATTTCCCAAGTACCCACATTGAAAATGGATCTATGTTGCAGAAAGTACAAGTTCCGATTGGGAAATATCAGCAGTGAAGATCCTCCACTCTGTCATTTCTTGACTAGGTTTTATAGATTTCAAGATGCCTGAATAAATGCCATCAGGTTTTTTAATCCATTTCTGTTCAAGAATGTCTCTGCTTTTGTCCTCTACTTCTAATCAGTTCACACTGCATGCTTAACCCAAGATTTTAGAACTTTACAAAGGACTGCTTTTGAAATGAATATGAACACCACAAAACAATGATGATGTTGCAGCGAATAAAATGTAGAAGAAATTTGGTTCTTTCATAAGAGGTATCATCAATGTATTTATGTGTGTCTACAATGTACAGGTAAACTCAATTATTAGAAAGATAGAATTATGGCCAGTTAATTTCATGTGATAGAGACTAAGATTTGTTACATACAATTTCTAAAATGCCAATATGTAAAGATTCTGCATAGTCATACGAACTGTAATAAACGATGATTTACTCAAAGATTGTCAACTATCAGCCAATTAGACTAGATTTCTTCAGTGCACAAATGTTAGAAGGCATCTAATAAAATAACAAAGAGTATGTAGTATGTTGGAAACGAAAATGGAAAAAATGCAAAATAAAATGCCCTTGCGATTGAACTTATCTTGAGTATGTAGTCAAATCATTACAAGCTCTTGCAGATTTAAGTTCCTTGAAAATGTCCTCAACCTGTGGCCATAAGTATCATCATCTCAACTTCATGAGCTTTGAACAGCATAAATTAGATCTGAAGAAAGGGAAATGCAAAAGAAAAGGATATTAATGAAAGAAAGTTAATATTTCATATAAATTTACTTTCTTTGAATTCTCCTTCTGGTGATTCCTGACTTTTTGTCATATATATTTCTCTACTAAGAATTTAAACAGCATAGATTACATCTCTGATACATTTTGGGTCTTTGTACAGCATGAAATCAGTAATAGAGCGGTACAACAAATCAAAGGAGGAGCATCATCAACAAGGGAACTCGGCCTCTGAAGTAAAGGTATTCTTAATTCAGTTCTGGACATTCAGGGCATGCTTGAGATATGGTTTTTGTGTCAGTACACATATGAATACTTAGCTTATGCTAGTAAAAGCTCAACTCTTTTTAATGTACCAGTTTTTGCACATATAATAAGAAAAAATAAATATGGTCGCCCTTGATTTTGTCGCATCCCCAAAATTACGTTTCTTTTAAATTCGCCAGTGTTTGCGACTAGAAGATAATGGATATTGAGGAATATGGAGATTGAAAATTGGGGATAAGATCATGTAAGATAGTGGAAAAGCATGGTTTACATTGTATGAACTTAAAAGATTGATGCCCTGAAAAAGTTGATATAGAATACCAAATGTTTCGCTAGGCGGTTGTCTCCATAATGTTAGCAGAGGAACCTTGCTTCATAGCCTGAAACCAAAAAATTCACTTGAGGAAGTATTTGACATAAATAGATAACGTGGCTTGGAAATTAACCCGTACTTAGGACTTTGCATTTAGATGAAAAAGAACCAAAAAAGTCTAAATGTGAATATTAAATTAAAATACATAACTGTCCTATCAAAAAAGGTTAATGTACAGAATGTAGGATGTGGGAGTAGGAAATACGAACAAACAGCAAATCGGGGTACTAACACCCAAAAACCATTAGACTATTCAAAATGTACAATTTAGGATGTAGACAATTCAGAATCAATTTGATTATTTCAACTTTGATATTTTGCTTTGACACATAGTGCCAATAGGATAGGTAGAGCATAAATTAAAGATTAAGGTTACTTGGACACAAGTTAGATGCTGATATAGAAGCTAAATAAGCTTTATCCCATAAAAACGTTGTCCTCTTTTGCTTCCTCAAATATTTATCCCATAACCAAATAACCCACAAAACAGCTAAATTCCACAGTACCAAAGGACAATAACTTTCTTTCCTACCCCAAAAGCTTTAAGAAAAAGAAAGACACCACAGTCCAAGGGGTAGCACACTTCAAAGCCCCCACTAGAAACAACTAACTCCATAACTTTACAGCCACCGAACAATGGAGAAAAAGATGATTCAAATTTTCTAAAAAGAAGAAAGAAGAGTACTTTAACAAGTGGAAGCCTATCCAGTTTACAACCTAACTGAGGTTGGAAGTACACAGTTTATTTTTGATCGGTTGGAAGTAACAAGTTTAAAATAATCTTACTATTCCTTATAACACAAAAAAATTCATAACAGCATAATAAACCTTTTTTCTTCAATAATAACAGAAATAAAAGGTTCCCTCAGTTGTTATGGGAAGGATTTGTGCCATATCAACAAGTAGCATCTAAATAAAGAAATTGCAAGAATAACTGAACTGCCGGTTGTGGCACATTCTAACTCAGAGAAAGTTCTAGCTTCCATAATAATTCCTTTCTCACTGTCTGTACATCTTGTTCAAGACACAATAATAACATAGAAATACTCAACCTAACAAAATAAAAAATTCATTACCATTCAAAGCCCTAATCCTTTATCAGTTTTGGGACCAGCTAGATAAAAATAAGGCATTGTGCAAGACACAAGAGTTACCATCAACCATTTGGTTATATAGCATATAGAACCCTATTCACTTCTAATTTTACCATGTAATCCTATTTGCAAATTTTCCACTTTATAAAGAAACAGTGTTCCCTAAACTAAAATTTAAGAAATTTTACTATTGTAGTCTCCATCTCTCACTTCCATTCTCTCAAGAGTCTGGCCTCTTAATTCTCTTCAACAGACTTCTCCACCAGGTAACCATCCTAGACAATAACTCTCAGAATTTCTTGATGTCCAATTATAAATTTTTCAGACTTCTTTTTTTCCTAATCCACCCTTGTCTTAATCCATCCCTTGACCTCCTTTAGAATTATTGATTACTTGACCAAGATGAACCTCAAAGATTTCTTGTGTTTCTATTCAGCCACATATTGTAGAAACAAAACAGCTTCCTCCATGCTCTAATGCCAGACCCTGAAAGATGAACTTTTAAAAGGAAATGGTGCAATGTGAGTTTCCTACAAATTTAACCATGTGAACGTTCTACACATAAGGGGTGAGTGAAATTTCCAAGGGCCTTAGATAGAAAAAAAAAAAAAAAAACTATTCATTTCTCAAAAATCCGAACTAAATACTCGTGTTCATAGAATTACTAATGTTTCATTATTGTGGTATTAAATTTTATGAGACAATCCTCAATTTTACCAAAAAAAAAAATTGATTTTGATAAGATAAAAAGATGAGAATACAAACAGGCAAAGTAACTGCAATATGCCCAACTCCGAAGTAGACAGAAGGGGGCAAGATAAAGAAGTTAGGAGAAAGTAGCAATTCCCAATAAAAGCAATTATTCGTGTGCAGAATTAACTGCAGAAGTTTGCCTATGTATACCCAATCTAGGATGCAGTAATACAGATTAATTCCCCCAGACAAGAAAAATTAAGAACTCTATACAGATGTGGCATAAACCAAGGACCAAAAGAATTAAAAAGCTACACCAACTCCTGTCACTGGCATAATATTCTTCCACAAACATACAAATAAAACCAAAACAGTTGTTCTTTTCGGACAGCAAAATCCTACATAACAAGCATCCTGATTTTGATGAAGAGATGTGTATAAAAGTTAAATAACTACGCACACTGCCATAAAAACAAGTATATAAGCACACTGCAGTGAAATAAAACTGCTATCTAGGTTTGCTCAGATTTTTAATTTTTTGATACCAAAAAATCACCCTACTTGTCTCTGCCTATTGGGATCTAAACTAAGGTCTATTGTCAGACCCTACAACCTTGATAGTCACAAGCTCGTGGGATATAATATCTCAAGTAGGTGTGGCAAGCGGATTTGAACCCATGGACCCTTGGTTGGAACCGAAGGTCTTACCAGTTACACTCAATCCATCAACTGGGGTTAGGTTAATTTGGATAGTTTACTTTAAAATGTTAACAATTGTATGCTTTTTGAAACCTTGAAAATGTCTGTTAGAAACAATTTCTTATCAAATGTGTTCCTTGAAATATGTTTGGTTTAATTCATCATCAATTTATGACAATGTAGTCACACTAGTCTGCAAATTCCTAAAATATAACCACGTTGTGCATCTTATTGCTAGTTCTGGCAGCGGGAGGCAGCAATATTAAGGCAACAACTGCAAAATTTGCAAGAGAATCATCGGTATGATTTTTATTATAGCAAATTTTATTGGACTTGGAAAACAATCTGTGATGATGTTAATGGGTTGAACATTTGCAGACATGATAACTATGTCGATATGATTGACTTCATACACAAATAAAACATACAACTTTTTAACCTCAAAAACCATGGATATCAGCTTTATCATTTTCCACATCCATTGGCATATCATTACTCCTACAGTTTTGTTTAGAATGCACTAATGCTCAGGGGCATGTGTTATGTTGGTTGTATGATGATTATTCTATAATGACATCAGTAGCTAAAACAATCTTTTATTCTAGAATACGCACTGTCAAAAGTTTGTAAACATGTATGTACATGGTGCCTGTGACAATCACTTTACATGGTCTTTGTCTCTACATTTTAGTCCACAACAAATGACAGCACCCCTAATACCACAACTAAAATTTTCTTCTTATGTTGACGAATTTTGTGACTCATAATCTTGATTTGTAGTTTAGCAACAGTCTTTCAAGCCTAGTAGCATTATGGGTTCACAAAACTTTGGTTTGTCATTACTTGGCTAAAACATGTACCTAGCTACAAATTGCTCTGAAAATACTTTGTATGGAAGAAAACCTCAAAAGTAAAGAGCTACAAATTATGTTACTTACCTGATATCTGTTTGTAATGCATGCCAACAATTTTTTTTAATATGTTTTTAGAACTTTTTACATCAATCAACAATTAAATATTCTCGAAGTTATTTGAATAACTTAACCTAGACTAACATAAGTAATTGTATCAAATTTAAAACATTCAAGTTTCAAACCTAAAGGTATTCTACCTCCAATAGTGCTCTTAAAAAGCTCTTTAAAGTTTACTGTTTACATTAAACAAATCCTAGGCATATTAACCTAGAACACTTTCTGAAAATCACTATCACACAGAAACACCAGTAGTAACATGCACGATATCCAGAAAGTAAGTAGATAGACTCTCAGAATCATTGAATAAATCCTAGAATCATTCTTCAGGGTGAATATGCTGAGCCATGGTTTCATGCTAGAGCCAAGATAGACATCTCACATTAAATAATCAAGCTAGAACATATTATAATGTATAAAGTGATGGCTGTACTGTGGACAGTTAGAATATCAATCTACCATCACATGAAGATGCAAAAAGAGCAAAACAATTGCAACAACCTTGCACAAGCACTAGCTACATAATTCTCAGAGAAGAAAATGAGGAGCTGACCTTTTATGTGCTTTTGAAAGATGAACCAACTTTATAAGTAGAAGAAAACTAAAACTTGAGAAATTGGGATCCAAAAATAAAAAGTAGTTAAAGCTTAGCATTTTTCTACAGCAAAACTATTCAATGAATAATAGATTATTGTTAGGCAAAGCAGTAATGTGCATCTCATAAACATAATTCAAATTCAAAGATACAAATTTGAGGGCCTACTCTATATATGTCAATATAACAATAACAGGCAAATGATGGGTGAAGAGCTTTCTGGTTTGAGTGTAAAAGATTTGCAGAATTTGGAGAACCAACTGGAAACGAGTCTTCGAGGTGTCCGTATGAAAAAGGTTTAAAAGACTCATCCCTCATGCGTACTTTATAACTCCAATTAAACACACAAATGTTACTTAAATTTTTTTTTCTTTTGCAGGAACAAATCTTAATGGATGAAATACAAGAACTAAACCGAAAGGTGAACTCCTAGAAGCAATGGCTACTGAGTACTGAGCTTTTACCATAAAATTTCAATTCAAGTAGCTGAGTTCTGTCTTTGTTGCAGGGGAACCTCATTCATCAAGAAAATGTGGAACTCTATAAGAAGGTAAACCTAATTCGTCAAGAAAACATGGAATTGTATAAGAAGGTATAGGTCTAAATAACTTAAGTATAATTAATCAATCATGAAAGACTAGTATGATTCAATCACAAAACCTTTCTTAGATTGTAAAAGATGTTTTCAAGCCATCCTCAACGAAGAAGTTTCACATCCCAGGTTTATGGAACGAGGGATGCAAATGGACCAAATAGAAACACTTTTCTTGCAAACGGTCTAGGAGTTGGAGAGGACTCGCATGTACCTGTTCACCTCCAGCTTAGCCAGCCAGAACAGCAGAGTTACGAGACTCCAGCAAGAGCAACAAAATTGGGGTAAAGTTCCATCATTAACAGGTATTTTAATTATGAATACCAATTACTTTACCACAATTTTGATCCCAAATTGTTTCGACAATAAATGCAGCAGACTGCAACTGCATTAGTGAAAGTAAAAGCAACAACGTGGGATTGCAGTTATTTGATTTCAGTCAACATTGCAAGGTTACACTTCTATTAGTGAAACGTGGTATGTAAACCACAGACCATTCAGTTAAAAATTTGGTTTGAAAATGATAAAAAGATCAACTTTAGCATGTGTGTGATGATGGCGGAAAACAGCTACATATGTAAAGATAAAATTAACTGTAATAAAGAGAACTGAAATTGCACTGCATGTGCAATGCATTATTTTATACATGTTTCGTTCTAAAAAAAATTAAACAAAAAGATCACACATATTTGGTTGTCTGGTCTAATAAAAGATACCAATGACCATTTATGCAGCAGAAAAGATGTTATATAGACAAACACAAAACTATAAAGCATCTCAAATTTTGTAGTTTGAAAAAGTAATTAAATTTCAACACAACCACTTTTGTTCCAAAAAAAAAAAGTTAAACTGGAACTCACCTTACAAATATGAAGTTCACATTGTCTAACTCCTTATGCTTCTGTATTTGATTTTTTGAAAACAACATCAAAACTTATAATTTGTACAGCAACAATCAAGGTTTAAGCACACTTATCCAGGACAATAATCCATACGTAGAATCTACACAAAATAATCAGATTACAGGATCCAGAAAGTTACATGACTGAGCTATGGGTAGAAGACAGAAGTAAGTCAAATTTATAGCATTGCTTGCATGTTTTATAACTGCTGGTCCAGTTTATTAGTAGAATAATATATCACAAAAATATGATAAAATGTAGTCCCATAGCGGTAAGGACCTGGAACTGCTTGGAGATTCCCCTCAATCAAATAAAAACTGCAGTAACCTACATATGAGTAGCCCTACAGAAGCAAAAGACTCCCGAGTGACACAAACATCACTCTGATACAGAATTTGGATTATCTAATCCACCATTCATTGTAGGACAAAATCATCCACATACATATAGTTAGAAACTGAAGTATGCATTTTGGAAATAAAACTTTATATGAGGTTTACAAGACAGTTCTTTTCAAAAGAAGCAAGGTCATTTAGCATAGTCACACACACACTTGGGAGGAATAATGGAAACAACTGGATTTCAGCATTAAAAAAACTAAAGAATAATTGAGACAGAAGACATCATACCTGAATATTAAGAACTAAAACCTCTACACAATTTCTAATAGGTTTTAACATATCTCGTGATCAATCTTCAGAAAAAAAATCCATGTTGTGTTCGATTAGAATGCTACAAACACATACAATGAGTTTAGACAAATGCTACAGAGAATTTAAAGTCGTTGATGCATAATTAAGTTTTTGGATGTGACTCATCTTTTTATAAGAAATAAACAAGGAAAGAAAGAAAGAAAGCGACAAACTTGCAAGAATATTGAGATTGATTAATAAAAGAAATTTTTTGAAAAGATCAGACCAACAAAAAAGTATCATACACAAAATAATAACAGAAGTATATGGTCTGGATAAAAATCCCCTATGTAGGAAAAACGGCATAATTCATGCTGCAATAACTCCGCCTGTGTTTGTTTTCTAACCCTGCATACACAGCCGGTCCCAAGCCCGGATAAAGGAGGAGGGTTGCACTAAACAGGAAATGTCTAACAATTTAATGCATCCCAACAACATGATCCTAGAACAAATATTACATATAAGTATATACCTTAGTCAAATTAACTACTATACTCAACTAGGTTGAGTTGAAACGCCTTTGCTGCTATGGAATTACACCATCAATTTAAAAGAAGAACACCAAATTAGTTATTCGGACTTTTTGAATTATAGAAACAACCTGATAAATTTGACTTGCACCTTCAAATGTCATTCAGGAAATAGCAAATTTAACATAAACCAAGATAGGTTCAAAATAAGTGAAAGACATAATATGAGGAAAAAGGAAAGAGAATGAAATCCTCAAACCCAGGATAGGGGGAAGAAGAAAATATTTAAAACTGAGCAAATAAAGCCTTTCAATAATATTCCATAAATTCATTGCCCCAACAGTACCTCTAGAACATTTTTATGTATGCTTATTTCTTCACCATAGCAAGACTTTAATATTTTGTTTGGAAGCAATTTTTTGGTAAAAACGATTTCAAATCTGGTACACAAAAAGAAAAAGAGATTTCTTCTTTACAACTATATGAAAATTTATTAAAATAAAATAACTATAGAGGCCTTACATGTTTGAAGAAAAATGAATTTAAATAACATCTTATAGAAATAAGTAATGGCTCCAGATTTTTTAATTTTAAATACAAAGTTCCATTGAAATCCAACATCTTTCCACCATAATTTAGTATGACAATAGGATTTTAAATATTGACTTAATTCAAATTAATTATTTAATTAAATTCATCACACAATTGAATGAACCCAAGTATTAAAAATATAGGTATATTTAAATTGCAAAGAAATTTAAACGATTTGACACCGGATGAATATTTTTTATATATACAATAAATTGTTTCCATTTTGTATATTTTTTATCCTAAAAGCATTAACTACTCCTCTCCTTTCATTTCCCTCCTTAATATCTAAAGAAAATGAGAGGTGTCTTTAATATCTCCTTAAGAATTTGTTACCCTTTCTTTCTCTCTCTCCAAATTTAAGAACATCGATAAGATTGAATAAAGCAAAAATGCTGAAAATAGTGGAAATAGTTGATAAATTGGAAAAAATTATCTTTAGTTAGGGAAGGGAAGGTTTTTATCATTCAAGTTTCTCCTAAAATCAAATCGTTTAAATTGAGATGACCTTTCCAATTTACTTTGAATTAAAGCACTTTGCATGAAGCAAAACATATATAATCTTGGAAACCTCAAGCATAAAGAATCAATCCAACAATATCCCAAAAACTTATCCGAGCACCATTTCAACTAGAAACTTCAGATTACTAGATAAATCATAAAATCCTTGCATTATATATTTCCCGGGCCAGCGGCTAAAACCTCTAATTAATACAAACATGACTAGGTGACAAAATTTGTGCCTCTCTCCTTGAACACAAAGCAACTTTAACAAGATAGGGTGTGATTATAACACAATAAAATGAATTGCCACCCATATCAATATGCTTCAAACAATTCTTGAACATCACACAATAATAAAAGAAAATATATACTTAGTAATAACTTTTCCATGTGCCAACAACCAAAACAATATCTTAACCTTGCCAAGCAACTCGGTTTCCAAATAACCTTTGTAAAGCTCAAAATTTTGGTTAAAGGAATCATTCACAAGCCATTTAAAATATGTTTTACACGTGAACACCCCCTCCCAGAGAATCCTTTATCGAAACAATTCTATCATTCAAATTCTTTCTAAAAGCTCAAAATCTAACCTTTTGGAGAAGAGGTATAGTAAACATAACCTCCCGTTGAAAAATGTGATTCGAAAAAAGTAAGCCATGAAAACATGGAGGCCAATAAATTGGCATGTACCTCATACATCCTCCCAAAGGTGGATTCTTATACTAATACTATTACCCGCTTTAAATTTCAAATTAGAAGATAACTTTGTCATTTCATGATCTTTTTTTTTTTTTTCCTGATATGCCAAGAACTTCAAAACCTCCACAACCATTTACCAAGAAATGCCAAGCTTCCTCCAATAACACCCAAGACCACCTTTATCTCCAAACCTTGTCCCAATCTTCCAATTAACTAGATGGCTTTTTTCCCATTCACCCAAGCACCCCCAAACTATTTAAAACCTCCTCAACCATTTACCAAGAAATGCCAAGCTTCCTCCAATAACACCCAAGACCAACTTTATCTCCGAACCTAGTCCCAATCTCCCAATTAACTAGATGGCTTTTTTCCCATTCACCCAAGCACCCCCAAACTATTCTACAACTCGCCCTAAGCGCCCGCCTAGGCACTAGGAGGCCGCCGGCCATGCCAATTAAGGGGTAATCGGTGAGGCTAGGTGCCCTAGGTGGAGACGAGGCAGCATAGGCATTTGTGTTTTCATTTGAGAAAAATGACGTCGTTTTGGGATTTATTTTGAAAACCTTGAAATCTTTTTCTTCCTCCTCTTTTCTCCTTTTCTATTCTCTTCCTAGGCCTCCACAACTCCGCCGAGGAATTACCTAGGCACCGCCTAAGCGCTAGGTGCCGGCCCACCGCCCGACTAGCGCCTAGTGCTTTTTAGAACACTGCCCCCAATGGTAAATCCCATATGATCTTTTCAATTCTTTTAACCGCACTTTCTAAAACCCTCAATAAGCTAGCAAACTAGAAGTAGCTGATTATCCCCACTGTTAGAGTGCTTATATACTATTTTGAACTCCTTTCCTATTAACTTAAGCTTTTGGGTCAGATGGTTACTAGCACCCTCCGAATGAAAGGTTTTTTTTCAACCATCCAACATTTTCCCAATTCTACTCAAAACCAAAAGTCAAAAGTTCAAAGATATAGAATTAAACTCATTAAAAGACCTACATATTTCAATTGAAAATAAGTCCCACCATGAGCAAGGGAAATAACCAAAGAACTCAACTTACTATAATAAAATTGATACTAATTAACAAGCTTCTAATCGAGTAAATTTTTAATTGCTAAATCCAAGAAAAGGAATGAATGATCATACCTCATTCATTCTAAGGTTGGATATTTTCCTTCATCCCAAATTAGAAGATGATCATGTTGTCTTCAAATTAAATATGATAAACTATCAAACTTTCTCAATCTATGCAAAGATTATCCACCAAGTTGATCATTTTTGCCTCTTCTATGATTTTACTCAATCCATCCACCACCACCAAAATAAAGAGAAAAAAGAAGACACATCCCATGCCCAAGTTCACCTAGAAGCCCAAAGTCGTCTATGATTCATAACCTCTTTTTAATCCCAACCTTGTAGCATGTCATAAGCTCGAAACCAGTTTTGAAGATAATACCCTTGTTTTATCCTCGGCCGATAATCCTCGGCCACTTCATTCTCCAAGACTTCTAAAGTCTAACTATTCCACTTAATATCATTCTTCATGAGTAATGATGTTGAAACATGTGTAAAATCATTTGTTCTTCAATGAATGTGGTATCAATTTGGACTTAATGTGAATTCCTTTTCTTTTCCAACAAAGAAATTGTTGGTTTAGACTTTATTATTTGAATGAAGAGAGGACATTCATCCTTCTTTGCCTTTGTTTGTCCTCTTGCGTTGCTAAGTGTATTGTAGTACTAGTGGATTATGTACTCTCCTCCATTACAAGTCACCAAAGATCTAAAACAAGACATGTTGTTCCTTGCACTCTATCTCCAACATCTCATTAATGTCCCATTACCATGTGCTTTGCACATGGCCACATTCATTATGAAAGGATACATGCTCTTGTACTCGATGTCTTAATTCTTCTTTGTTTCCTATCGCTGCGTTGCTCCTTTACTTTCATAATCCGCCTTGTCTTTGTCCAAACTAGACATAAGAGCTTACTCGTCAACCAATAAAAAGACAAATGGTCGGTTGTCAACATATATATACCATCCCTTATGGTTCAATTGAACACCTGAAGGCACAAATCGTAGTAAAACGGTCTAGTTAGATTTATAGTGTGCACCAATTTATCTCTAATAGCTAGGACCAATTTTGGTAGAACTCTTTCCTCTATTGCAGCAAGATATGCTTGGTCTTTGTATTAGTATATGTTCTTGTTAAGGGATCTTCCAAAGGAAGTCAACATGGAGAAATCATCAAGTCATAATGGTACTTGAAAATCACGAATAAATAGAGAACACTTTATAGGCTTAAATGATCTCGAACGTGACTTAATAAACTGTGAAGTAGTACTTGATTATGCTTTTCAACATTCTCCATCTAATCCTTTTACTTTCGTTCGTTATTCACGTTCAATTCTATTGTTCTTATTCTTTATAAATATACAATTTTCTTTATTGGCATCAATACATGTTTGGGCAAAAATTCTATAACCACTTTACCGTGGAGAAAGTAGTTATTTTACATATAATTTGCATAGTGTTCTAAAACGTGGGCTAGGCACTGCCTACACTCTAGGCAGCCATTGACCGTGTTGATTATGGCCTAATCGGCAAGCCTATGCAGTCTGGCGCTTAATTGGCGCCAAGCGCCCAAGGTAGAGACGAAGTGGCCTAGATTTTTTTTTTCAAAAAAAAAAAAGGCCAAAACGACATCATTTTGCAGATTTTTTTTAATCAATCCCAAAATGACGTCGTTTTGGGATTCATTTAAAAACCCCAAAAAACCTTTTTCTTCTTCTCTTCTTTGTTCGCTCAATAGTCTACACTCACTCTCGCCTCCACAACTCCTCCAGCCAGCAACTCCTCGTCTTGTCGTCGCCATTGTCAGCAAGCCGCAGAGGAATTACCTAGGCACTAGGTGCTGGGCTATCGCCCGACTAGCGCCTAACACTTTTTTGAACACTAAATTTGAGATTTTTAAAATAAATAAATAAATAAATAAAATTGGTTTTCGCTCTTCTCATTTCTTGAGTCACTAGCATATCTTCACAAAGTTTCCATATCGCTAAAATATCTTATGAATTCAAGATCAAAACAATCTCTTTTTTTTTCACCATATTACCAAAACCCACTGTCACCTACCGCCAAATAAAATCAAAATTTTCCACAACTTACTATCGCACAACTTTAAATAATCATCCTTACGGTAGCTACCAACAGTAATCTAATTAAAATAAAATTATATTTTACATGGTGAACACCAAAAGATACACAATTCTTAAATCCAATTCTTCAGGCCGAGTAAAGTGAAACTATACTTGGTTGCAAAGGGAAAGGCCATAGAGAGCACAAAACATTACAAACTTGAAAATATAAACATGCATTACTGTGCTTTTCATTATGATATGTTATAAAAATATTACAGCCACACCAACACATTCACCATAATTAATCATCATCAATAACAAGATCTTTGAAATATTGAAAACATAAACACACTGACATTGGGAGAAGTTTCAATAACCTCCCCCAGTCCTCACCCCCAAACCAAAGAAGAAGGCAAGATGCAAAACAAAGAGACAATAAAGATTGGGAAGATTTCGTACTATTAATTTTCCATCAAAGAAATGGTAATGGATTAATTAAATATATGTTGAATATACATATCACATTGATGCATACTGAAACAGTAAATATGTGATATGTTTCTTTTTTTACTAAACTATAACAGCTACGGATAAGGCCTGAACAAAACTTTATTTCACCCATCCAATGCTGCAAGTTAATTACTTACTAATATCTAATTTTTCACAAATTAACTATGTCCAAAAAAAATGATGGTCCTCTCAATATTTTATGTGATTTTTAGTGACAACCTTGATTGAGAAAACCGTGGATTAACTTATGAGACTCATCAGTCACAACCATGATGATTCTCCAGCAATAAAGCCATAAAATATGGTAGTAGTACAATTCTAATGGAATGTCAGCCTAGTAAAAGTTAATAACTGTGCCCAAAACGAGTATAGTCTGACATAAATTTCACATCTCAGCAGAAAAACAATTGAGTGCTTTCAATTAAAGTTCAAAACAGTCCCAACAAGTTAAAAAGCAACTTGTACTAACTACTAAACACTATGCATAACCAACAAAAGAAAATAGAAAAGATACTTAAAAGAAGAGAAGAGAATCATGACTAACCTGAAAACCAAACGCAAATCTTCCTCCAATTAAAGTCCACTCTTCCTCTACTTAATACCTGAAAATATTCAAAAATGAAACAAATATCAGCTGAACAAACAAATACACAACAAAAAATAATCAATAACGACAAAATAGTGCTACTAAATTCATCAACACAAAATATAAACCGTAACACACGGTCAGATTATGAGAAAATACATACTGTTAATCGAAAACTCTAAATCTACAAACAGCTAGGGTTTCCAAAACATCTGCAACGAAGCAATCAGTTCTCAGTTTGCTTCGTGCTTTTATTTTCCTTCAAAGGTTCTCAGAAACCAAACAAATCTTAGACAAAACTTAGAACAGATTGCAGAAACGCATTTTATTATGAAAACGCACGGATTCATTAAAAATAAGGTAAAATTACCTCAAAACGAAAACTCATAACAGATTGGAGCAACGAATTACAGCGTAGGAGGCAGCATTAAGCTTGAAACTGAGCTGGAAATGCAATTGCATAAACGTAAATCCATAAAAATGCAAATCCCTAGCGAAAACAAATGACCGAAATCTACGAAAAAATCGAAGTCCGATAAGAAAACAAATCGTGAAAGGGATGATCGGAGATCTGCTCGTTTAAAGGAGAGTGAAATCGTAGAAGGAATAGAGAGAACAGGAGAGAGAGAGAGAGAGAGGTGTAGAGAGATGGAAAATATCTGGGAGGACAATTTGAAAGGGTATATATAAAAACACTGGGGATGCCCCCACCTGATCTATACACGATTACACGTAATCAAACTGTGTAATTTTGCGTTTCTTCGTTTTTTTCTTTTTTTTTTGGGTTTTTTGTTATGGATTAATTACACAAACCTCCCTGAGTTTAGGTCTAATTACAGATAATGGACATTTACTGAAAATTATACAAAACTCCCCTACCATAAGTTGACTTCCTTTAAACTTAACGATTGACCAAATTTTTAGGGTTAAATGACTTGAATGTCCCCGTTTGTTTTATTTTATTACATAAAATAAATAATTTAACAAATATTATCTAATATAATAAAAATTTAAAATTTTAATAAAAGTGATAAGGATAATATTGTTATTTTTTTCGATATTTATCATCCATTTTTTATAAAAATCCTTCATGAACCCTTTTTCTTTTTTGAATGAATGATGAATCTCAAAAAAAAAAAAAAAAAAAAAAAAAAAAAACCTCAGCCATGAATGATTTTTTTTCTTTTGTTGAAAATTGGTGTTGAACTTAGAGGAAAAAAAAAAACTCAGATGATAATAATTTTCTCTGTAGTTGAAAATGGATGGTGATAGATGTCAGAAAAAAATATTCACTATTTTTTTTTCTCCTCTGAAAAATGGGTGATAAATATTGAAAAAAAAAATAACAATATTATCCTCTTCTTTTTTATTAAATTTTTTATTTATATTATATATTAGATCATATTTATTTAATTATTTATTTTAGGTAATAAAATATTACAAATTAGGGCATTCAAGTCATTTGATCCTAAAAGTTTGGTCAATAGTTAAGTTTAACGGAAGTCAACTTATGGTAGGGGAGGTTTGTATAATTTTAAGCAATAGGTCCATTTAGCTGTAATTAGACCTAAAATTAGGGAGGTTTGTGTAATTAGTCCTTTTGTTTTTTAATTTTTGTTTTTGAATACCTAGGGTTTCGGATTCTCCTAAAATTGCTTTTCTGAGTTTTTGGGACAGCTAATGTTTCAGCGGAGCAAGCAGGCATTTAAATTAATTTGAGTAGGTTTCAAAGCCTTTCACTCCAGCTTTTCCACTTGGCGCGAGACTGACTTGGAAACACGTGTAATTTCTTTTTTCTGGTTTTTTTAATGGCAAGTGAAATAAAAAAATAAAAAAAATAACAGGAATTTCGAAAGAAATGATTAAAGATTTTATTTTTTTTCCTATTGACAACTAAATCCGTGTTAGATAGTTTTTTATGAGAATAAATGTATTTTAAAGAAATGATTTATTGGTATATTATTTAGGGGTTAGGCTATATTAACTCAATTTTTTTATTTTAATATCTTAATCACTCATTTGCTCATGTTCTCTTTAATCCAGTGGCTGAGGTAATATTGAAGTCAAACAATTGAGTCAAAATTTGAGTTTATATAGTCTAACTCATTACTCTTATATATATAGAGAGAAAGATTTTCTATTGTCAGTTCGCCCTGACAATAATTTGACTTAAAATATAGAATTTTTATAAGTTATCATAATTAATTGAGCACAAAATATGATATAGGTTATTAAGCACAAAATATGATATACGTTATCATATTTAATTGACATCTAAGTCTTTAACAATCATAGGATGTTTATAATTTTAATTTGTGTTTATTTTTTGAATTTATTTTATAGTAATATTCCTTTAATAAAATGATGAGAACATAATGCATATATTTATAATAAATGGGGAATGGGGATTATATGACTTTTTTTCTTTTTGAAGCTTTTTGCCATTGGTAAAATTTAAACCGTTGATTTATGAGTCATTTACCCAAATTATAAGCTCGTCAATCTACTAGCTGAACTACGTATTTGAGAGATCACATTACTTAAATTAAATTGTCTCTCAATATATGTGTTATAAATTTATAACTCAATGTGATCATATAATATAAAGGGGATTAAAACCACAATATTAGTTAGGATATGTGGTAACCACCTCATTATGCATACAAGCAATTAAGCATACATTTGAAATTTCATTAAAAATCAATATTCTTAATGCATGGAGTAGAAAAGAAAAAAGAATATAAATCCAAACAATGATTTAAGGAATTAACTACTCAAGATACCAAATTTATGAACTTTAACTTCTTCTTTTTCTTTTCTTTTTTTAATATACTACTTTTGGTACAACAATTTAAACTTATAACATTGTCATATTAAATAAGTGTCATTTACTGTATAACCATATTGAGCTATTTTATAGTAACATTAACTTGAGAATGAGGGAATATAAATTTAATTTATATTCCAATCTGCTAAAAACAGTTAATAAATCTAAAGTAAAAAATGATTTTAAAAACTTAAATAGAAAATAATTTAAAGAACTGAAAACAAATTAAGTGCAATCATTGACTAAAGGTAAAATTCATGATAAAAGATATTCAAAATTTATTATGTTCATAACTTTATTTAAACATTAAAAAAAAAAATCCAATTGAAATTTTCATTTTTAATTGACAATTTTTTACAACACCAAGAAGTCATATTTGATAAGATGATATTGGTCCGGTGGTAAACCCCCCATGCCTACAGTACGAGATCGTAGGTTCGAGTCCTGCCCTAAGAAAAAAAAAAAAAAACCCCTTGTAATATTTTTTTTTAAAAAAGGAGGATATTATTATTTTCCACCCTGAGTTATGAGGCATTTGTCAAAATGCACCCTCTAGTTTTAGTAGTGGCTAGAATCCACCCTCTAATTTCTGTTAATAGTCAAAATACACTCTACCATTATTGTTTCGTTAATAAAATGGAATATTCTATTATGTAGGTATGGGTATAATCGTAACTTAACAGGGTATAGTTAAAAATTATTAAAAATAATAAAAATAATATACAAAAAATAAAATAAAAAATCAATTCAAACCTAATTTCTTTCTCTCTCCCTGACTGGCCAACACTCTTCTTTCTCTTCCTCTCCCACTGCTCTCTTCTATTTCTCTCTCCCTGACACGCTCTCTCTCTCCCCGTTTCTCTTCTTTCTCTTCCTCTCCCACCACTATCCTCTTCTCTTTCTCCTTCCTTACTGATGTATTCATCTTTTTCTCTAGGATCGGTGATTGGTCAGGGTTTTGGTTTATGGGATTGGATTGGGGTGGTGGTTGTGGTTAGGTGATTTCGAATTAGGGTATGGGCAGTGGTTGGTTGATTTCAATTTAGGACAGTGGTTTTGGTTGATTTCGATTGGGGGTGGTGTTTTTTGTGTTATTTGTGGTTTGTTGGGGTGTTTTTTCTAAAGGTCATGACGGTGCGAAAATGGTCCAGCGGAGAGAGCAGTGAGGGTGTGGGTGTAGGCATCGATGCGGGGCGCCGATGGTGGTGATTTCAGTTAAGGTTGGACAGTGGACTGGGTGGTGGTCGTTTGGGTATAGGGTTAGGTGGGTTCGATTCCAAAATAGTATGTTTCAGGTGGTTTGATCTTTTTTTTTTTTTTTTTTTGGGTTTCAGGTTTCCAAATTGGTGTTGCTTTTCTGGTGTGGTATGTTAAACGTTGATGAATTTTTTTTCCTAGGTTTGGAATATGAATATATTGAATCTGGAGATGATGTTATGACTTCTGACCTGGTGTTGTTAAATGAAAAACTGAAAAAGAGAGATAGAAGGGTATAATAGTATTTTTATTAAGAAGTTAACTGAAGGTGTAAAATGACCATTACTGAAACTAGAAGGTGTAAAATGACTAATACCTCGTAAGTCGGGGGAAGAAATTAAGAAAATAATAATATCCCAAAAAAAAAAGGTCATATTTAAAGAAATAAAATCAAAAGACCTTTTAATGACTGCTGAGCATTCTAGAAGCGCCGACCCGGCGATCAGCTCAAGCCAAGCCGCAGCCATTTCCACGCCAAGATTGAAAAAGACGTGAGGCTCCGCTCCCCGGTTTGGCAAACTAACGGCGCCAAGCGGAAAATATTTTCTAGGACGAACCTACTTGGACACGTATCGGCCTACCATTTGACCACCCAGAATCACCTACAACGACTCAAAGATTAGGTCTCGTAACGTGTTTTTTTTGAAGGAATATAAATCGAACACGTAGTTGATGTCCTAACCTAGCAATTAGTTCTCTTAAAATCTTCAACCTTATTATAGGCTCATTTTTCTAATAAAAAAGAAAGTTCTATACACAGAAATTAAATAATCTAAAGCGATAACAGAAATAAAAAATAAAAAATAGTACAGAACAAAGGTGCGCTACCTACCTGTCGCGGACACGTGTCCACTTTTTATAATATTAATATGATAAGTTTTTAGTTTTTACGTTTATAATAATGGTCTGATTTAATTATTGTGCAAGGATGAAGATATTTTGTGTTGATGTGCCACATGGCATAGATTTTTTTGTGGGATGAACATTGTAAAGTGACACGTTTTTTTATGTGAAGATTCACCAATATTATGAATTTTTTTTTAAGTGAATAGTAATGAAAGGCATCAAAGGTATGATAACACAGCCAACGTATCTTCTTATACTTATACAGTTATACCCAACATTCTTACACTTATAATTGATTTATGAATTATGATCCATTTGAAAGTATTTTTATATTAAAATTTTTAATTTTTAATTTATTATTATTATTATTATTATTATTTTAACATTACATCTCATATTAGTTGAAATGGTATACAATTTCCCTTCAATACTTATAGTGGCGGGTTCAAGCCTCACTAATTGTTATGTACAATTGTTGTGGGTTTGATTTCCAGTACGCTAGTGTGGAGTTATTTATATCCAATGGTAGCAAAGGGATGAGACCTACACGGCCATGAATTTCTACAAACTACGTATAAATCAATTTGATTCCTCTCAAATTTTTTGTTTTAATGTCCATTCGTACTCCTAATAATGAAAGATACGTAAATTTTAAATTATATTAATCAAAATATTAGTTACCTTGTCATTTCTAGATATTATATGTTAGAAATCAACATTATAGCCATTATATAAGGAAACTTTGACCAAAATTGATTGCAGAATTATTATCATGATTACCTTCAATAAGGAGTCGATTTACAGGAAGACTTTGATAAAGATTGAATGTAGAATTATAATTATGATTACCATCCATAAGGAATCACTTTCTAAGAAGACTTTGACAAAGATTGATTGCAGAATTATTATCGTTATTACCTTACATAAGGAGTGAATTTACTTTGATTACACCATTAACTATTATTTCCCTCTTTATATGTAATTATCGTTGATGTAGGATCTAAACATTAATTATTTTCTTATTGTAAATTTCTTAGACTTAGTTGCCAAGTTGTTATATAAATGTAGAGTAATGCTAGGCTTTCTAACAATTTTCCTAAATGGTGTTAGCACGTGAGGTGTCAACATCACATCACTCACTATATAATCTCATAATTCACAAGATACTACATCTCACGTGCCAATACCATTTGGGAAGAAATTTGAGAAAAAATTACTCATCGTACAAAGAAATATACACAAAATTATTCAATCACCCTATTTTCTTTTATTATTTACGAGTATAACAGCCAACTTACATTAATTTTAGAATAACACATAACGTATTTGACTATAAAAATTACTATTTAAATTACTTTTAAAAAAATAATTATTTGCACATTCTAATTTGTATGTAAGGACGTAAATTACATAAACTAATTATCCAACATCTAAAAAAATGATATGATCATAATCCTTCTAATCAACCATTTTTAAACATACACAAAACTTTTGTTTTCTGGTATCATAAACAGCATTTTTTCAATGCAATATCGTTAAACTTTAAAGATTTTGTTGATTAATGTTATAAACTTCGTCGATTTAGTCTTCATCAACTAAGATAGCTTGAGAGAAAATCATTGTATTTCGTTAACCAACATGGTGATCTAATCGCTACTTCACAAGATTTGCATCATCCAACACAACACAACACAACAATATCTGGCAAAATTTTCAAACGTTAAAATATAGAAAAACCTTAATGACCGACACCTAATGCGACAACAAAACATCTAAGAGCAACCCCAAAAGGCTCTTCAAATGAGATATTTGTTAAAGTCAAAAAGCCACATCAGCATATTTTGCTCCAACAGACTCTTCAAATGAGATTCTTCAAATAAGATTTTGCTTCTCTCTCTTCAATATTGAAGAGCAATTTCTCCCTCTTCAATTATTATTATATTATTTTTTATATCATATCATCATTAATATTTGACATCTATATCTTTTTATCTTTTTAATTAAATTCAATTAATATATAATAAGTTTTAATTTATAAATTTTATCATCATTAAAATTATACCATTAGAAAGATCTCATTTAGATTCTTAAAATGAGACTAATATTGAATATTTAATAATAATATATTATTATATCTAACTTGAAAAAAAATGAAGGGTAATTAGATTTGTTGGGGGAGGAATTTGAGTGCTTTCATTAAAATAATATAAACCTATTTCTAATTGAATAGTCTTTTGGAAGGGCTTCTCTTTTTCCACTCTTCAAATTGCCACATAGGTAAGCAAATAAACATTTGAAGAGTGAAAATAGAAGAGTCTTTTGAAGATGCTCTAACAGCAGAGTAGTAATCTTATAATTCACAGAATTTTATAGTTTGTCAAACCCCAAGTCTCCCGTAATTGCAAAATTAACATTAAATATTAAAAAACCAGACCCAAAGATGACCACGTGTAAAAGTGCTTCGATGAATGAGGTAGGCTTTTACCTTTTTTGAAAGCTTGGTGGCAACATGGGATTGGTGAGAAGTTTCAAGTTTTTTTCTCCTGTCTCCATTAACTATCTATTAAACACACGAACCTACTTATATTGTATTGGAACACAAAAGAGAAGTTAGATTATTGTTGTCTGGTTGGTACTAATCAAATCCATGTTGGTAATCTTGCAACATTCTCCATCTTCACCCAACAATTACCTACCTCTTTTAAGTTAATTTTAACAACGTGCAATTTTTTGTTTTTGTTTACGTGTCTGTTCTTCTTTCATTTTCCAATTTTTAATATTATTTTTATTCTTATCCGATTGAATTTCTTAAATAGCTAATCGATTACAGCACATGAATACAAGTTACAATTATATGATTGTGATATAAATAGAGAGGGTGAAATGTATGGATTAATACACAACATCTTGGTTGTTTGTCCGTGTTATTGATGATCTCCTTTTACATAGTTAAAAGAAACTCCATTGTTTTCTGCAACCTCTCTAACCGAGGCTCAAGAATGGGCGGAGCTATTTGAATTTTAGCCTGGGCTATATAGCCCAGGTTGAATTTTTGGAAAAAAAAAACTGTTAAGTTATTACAAAAGCCACCCTCATTGTTTATCTTTTACTAAAATAACATTCTATTACAATTTTATTTAGGGGTATTATCACTAAAGTCCCTACTTTTTTATGAATTGTCACCTATTTAAACGTCTTTGTCATATTAGTCACTTTAGTCCCTTATTTTTTCAAAATACATCACTTTAGTCCCTTATTTTTTCAAAATACATCACTTTAGTCCATTTGACCAAAAAACTAACGGTCAACTATAACAAAATGTGTAAAAATACAATTTTACCCTTTATTGTTATTTTTAAATTTTTTTCTTTTAGTCCCTCTAGTTTCAATAATAGCTGGTCAACCCCTAAAAAAAATTAAAATGCCTCCATCAAGTATAGAACCTTCAACCTTAAAGTTAAAAGTCACAAGCTTTAACCAACTAAGCTACTCTAGCTTATTATTGAAGGTTTGTTGATTTAAATGTATATATAGTTATATAATTTGTTTAAACTAATTTAAATCTATTTATATAATTTAAAATAAACTCATATTTAATAATAATATATAAAAACATATTTATGAAAATGAAAAAGAAAATAACAAACCAAAAGGAAACCCAGAAAACCCAGAAAATCAAAGCCTGTAACTTTTTTTTCTTTCTTTTTTTGGATTTTTTTCTCTTTAAAAAAATATATTATTTCAATTTGATAAAAATAAAAAAATAAAAAAAATAAAAAAAAAACCTAGAAAATCAAAGCCCATAAATTGAAAGGGGAACAAAAATCATATATAATAATAATATATAAAAACATAATTTAAAATAAACTCATATAATAATAATAATAATAATAAACTCATATTTATATAATTTAAAATAAAATAATATATAATAATATATAAAAACATATTTATGAGAATGAAAATAAAATAACAAAACAAAAAGGAAAAAAAGGAAAAAAAAAAAAAAAGTGGAAATTTTCAATTTATGGGATTTGATTTTCTGGGTTTTTTTTTTTATCAAATTGAAATAATATATTTTTTGAAAACAAAAAAATCCAAAAAAAGAAAGAAAAAAAAGTTACAGGCTTTGATTTTCTGGGTTTTCTTGGTTTCCTTTTGGTTTGTTATTTTCTTTTTCATTTTCATAAATATGTTTTTATATATTATTATTAAATATGAGTTTATTTTAAATTATATAAACATATTTAAATTAGTTTAAACAAATTATATAACTATATATACATTTAAATCAACAAACCTTCAATAATAAGTTAGAATAGCTTAGTTGGTTAAAGCTTGTGACTTTTAGCTTTAAGGTAGAAGGTTCTATCATTGATGGAGGCATTTTAATTTTTTTTAGGGGTTGACCGGTTATTATTGAAACTAGAGGGACTAAAAGAAAAATTTAAAAATAACAATAAAGGGTAAAATTGTATTTTTACACATTTTGTTATAGTTGACCGTTGGTTTTTTGGTCAAATGGACTAAAGTGATGTATTTTGAAAAAATAAGGGACTAAAGTGACTAATATGACAAAGACATTTAAATAGGTGACAATTTAAAAAAAAGTAGGGACTTTAGTGATAATACCCCTTTTATTTATCATATTATTCTAACTAAAACAAAATGCTCCGAACACAAATTAAAACATATCATACAAACAAATTAGAAAAGTTGAAACACAATTTCAATCTTTGAAGTACAATTTAACGGAACATGTTAAATTTTATTATTTATTACTAAAAAAATAATAATAAAAAAAAAGTGAATAAATCATCTTAATTGACAAGTGGATAATTTTGTATGTTTTATTGAATCTTGGAGCTAGTTTGGTTGAATTTTAATAACAGTTAATTCACGTAATCACGTGTAAATATCATTTTTCATTTCTTGACAATTCAATCCAATTGTTATTGTAGGTTGCAATGTCAAACAAATATACCCAACCCAAGAACACAAAAATTAATAAAATTTCTATGCATAGTTAAGGTTCATTTAATTTTTTTGAGCCCACCCTACTAAAACATCCTAGCTTCGCCCCTGCTCAAGATCCATTTTCATTGCCCGGCTCTGATAACAATCGATGCTTGAGAGATTGTGTCAAGAGAAATGGAGCTGTAATTGAGTTTTATGATGACAATCATGGACATATTATAGAAATGGTTGTTATTTCTAACAAGAATGTGAAGTGATGATTGTTGGACCTAAAAGTCTTAGGCTAATGACATCTTGCGGTTCAAAGTAATTTGGTTTTCAGAAGGTAGCAATTAATAACAATTTATATTAGAATTTCCTAATTTGATAGTAAATGAAACAATAGGGATAAAATTATTTAATTCTTCAAATTCTTGAACGAAATTTATAATTTTTCAGCTCCCCTTCCAAGTTAGTAGTGGGGGATTCGAGTTTCATCATCCATATTTTACAAGCATTTGTAAGAGTTTTCTCCTCGGTGTTGTGGGAGTAAATATCTCTCGATTTTGGAAGTAGATATTTGAACCGTATATTTAATGTTTGATCTCAATAGAAACCGATAGACCCTTGATGGTTTGGTGTTAGATTTTAAATTATTTTTTATTTTTTTACAAATTTCCGAAAAGTAGAGATGGTTTTGGTGTTTTGATTATAATTTATTTTCATGTTATGGTTTTGAAAAAAAAAAAAAAAAAAACTTAGGGGCTGTTTGTTTTTTTCCCAATAAGACTTATTACCTCTTATATATTAAATTAAGATAAATCAGTTTGTTTGTTTTTTCAACTTATATCTTATTTTAAGATATATATGTCTTTTAGAAAAAGTAAAATTTTTTGACTTTTATCTTATTCAAAAAGTGATACAGTAGAGTTTTTTAATAAATTTCCAAAAATATCTTATAACAATTCATACATTTATGATTTTGTCCGCACATAATAAAATACTAAAAATCAATTTTCCAAAAATTCTCAATTTTGAAGAAACCCTAACACAACCTAATCAATTTTATATTTGTAATAAGTCATCTAAAATGAAAAAAACAAACATATCATAATATCTTAATTTTTAAGACTTATCCATATATCTAATAAATTAAGGTCTTATAAGACTTTAGACAAAAAAGCAAACAGCCTCTTAAACTTTTAAAAGGAGGGGCAGAGATAGGTGGAGGCCGATAGAGGTCATGGCTCAATCAACCAAAATATTTTCCACAATTTTTTTATGTATAAAATTGTCATAATGTATTATATAGACAATGATATCTTTGGCACATCCCTTTGTTTTTTTAATTATAAACATAATTATTACCCTTTAAAATCGAGTCCAACCATCTTTTCAAAAAAAAAAAAAAAAAAAAAAAAGTCGAGTACAACCAGATATCTAAATTTTTTGGATATGAGGTAGCATCATTAGTTATGATGATCATAATCGTTTTGGGAAGAAATTATCCATCCGTTTTAATAATGTATATAATGAATGAATATCATGAATATTACTAACCATGATCACTAATCTACCATGTCAAGTTATACAACAAAAATCTCAAGACATTTAACAATTAAGAGATACTGGATGTGATAGATTATTAACTAAAGTAAGTTCATTTTGTGAGACATGCAACATAGATGTTCGACATATGAATGCTTGTTACATTGCAATAGGAGGTCGAACTCACCATCAACGAGATAATTATACAATTGAGGAGTATTACTAGGTATATATATTTTTATGTTGCAATTGGTTTTCAATTGTAAGAATTAATATGAGTATAGATTCGATTATAGATGGTTTTTTAGATTTTAAAGAGCAGCGAGTTCCATTTTAATTCATAAAGCCTATGTTTATTTTATTTATTAATTTATGAGACTAAACGGTATTATATTTTGGTTTTTTAATAATTTAGTTTTTAAATATACATTAGTATATTTGTTTTGTATAAACTTGATTTTTATTTTTTTGTTGTGTCTCGGCCCCCAAAGTCAAAATCATGGCTTCACCCTTATTTAAAAGATAAAAGCCAATATAAAACTTTGAAATAATCATAAATGTTGAGTGAAAAAAACCAACAAGGGCGTAGCTCAGCTGGTAGATGCACGGGTTTGGGGGTTGGGCAAATGACTTTCAGGTCAACAGCTCGAATCCTATCAATAGCAAAAGCTTTTAAAAAAAATATCTGATCCCGAATTAATAGATATTGTAAAAAAAAATGTCAAGTGAGAAAAAAGAAAAGAAAAAACTGTTAAGTAAATAGTAAAAAAGTTTTAAATGTGCTTACAAAATGGTGTACATATATGGCCTATGGGGTTGCAAATAGCCAAATATGGCCTCTCCAGAGAGATATCAATTCAGGCCGACCCGGTCCAGCCCATTCACAAGGACAAGGTTCAATTGCACTTGCTTGTATTGTGTCTTGTTGTTGGCTAGACCTGAGAGACCCCCACCGTTGAAGACACAAAACTGGATAAGCAACAAACAAAGGCGGCAATACTTTGTCTCTATAGCTTCTCCAATCTCCATTATCATTTCTCAATAACCGACTCAGTAAGCTCCCTCTCTCTTTATTTTCTTTTTTAATACTACTTTCTTTAACACGTTTGAGGACTTCATATTTATATTCCGTTACAAAAACCCCTCCAAAAACCGTTCTCTGTAACTATGTTTATTCTTTTCTGAAGCATGAGTTTCTGAGCATTATTATCATTTTCAACGCTCAAGTAGGTGAAAATATGGATTTGATAGTACCTACAAATCATGTCCATGAAGGGTTTTGTTCGTTTCAACACCTTCATAGAGAGACCACTAGAAACAACACTGGTTCATTTCCTGTTAGGGTTGATAAAGTTGGTTTCAACTTAGGTCCAACGAGACTCCATGTGGGCAGCTGCAAAGCTCGGTTTCTTCTTAAGCGAAAGCGTAACCGGGTTTTTGCTGTTTCAAAGGCTGAATTACTTAGTTTGAATGGTAAATTGAAAGACAATAAGAAACCCCCTCATGGGCATTTAGGTAACGGTCATATGTCGTCGAACCATGTGAATTCTTCTCAGAACATAGAGGATTTTGAGAGTAATTATCATCTTCGTCGATTGGTTAGAAATGGGGAATTAGAAGAAGGGTTTAAGTTTCTTGAGAACATGGTTTATCATGGTGATATTCCTGATATTATCCCTTGCACGAGTTTAATTCGTGGATTTTGCAAGCTTGGTAAGACTAGGAAGGCGACTAGGGTTATGGAGATTATAGAAGATTCTGGAGCAGTTCCTGATATTATAACTTACAATGTTCTGATTAGTGGGTATTGCAAGTCAGGGGAGATTGATAATGCTTTACGGCTTTTGGAACGAATGAGCATTGCTGCAGATGTTGTTACATATAATACCATTTTACGTACTTTGTGTGATAGTGGGAAATTAAGTCTAGCTATGAAAGTTCTTAATAGGCAGATGGAGAAGGAGTGTTACCCAGATGTAATTACGTATACCATATTGATTGAGGCAACGTGCAAAGAAAGTGGAGTCGACCAGGCGATGAAGCTCTTAGATGAAATGAGGAGCAGGGGATGTAAACCTGATGTGGTTACTTATAATGTTCTTGTCAATGGAATTTGTAAGGAAGGAAGGTTACATGAAGCAATCAAGTTCTTGAATGACATGCCTTCATATGGATGCCAACCTAATGTGATTACACATAATATTATTTTGCGTAGCATGTGTAGCACTGGGAGGTGGATGGATGCGGAGAAACTATTAGCTGACATGGTTCGCAAAGGATGCTCTCCTAGTGTTGTCACTTTCAATATTTTGATTAATTTCTTATGCCGAAAGGGTTTATTGGGTCGAGCAATTGACATATTGGAGAAGATGCCGAAGCATGGATGTCCTCCAAATTCCTTAAGTTACAATCCGTTGCTTCATGGGTTTTGCAAAGAAAAGAAGATGGATAGAGCGATTGAGTATTTGGAAATTATGGTATCGAGGGGTTGTTACCCTGATATTGTGACCTATAACACTCTGCTCACCGCGTTATGCAAAGATGGGAAAGTTGATGTTGCTGTTGAGTTACTTAACCAGCTAAGTAGCAAATCTTGCTCTCCTGTTTTGATCACTTACAATACTGTCATTGACGGTCTCTCAAAGGTGGGGCAAACAGAACAAGCTATGAAACTTTTGCACGAGATGCGTGGAAAGGGTCTCAAGCCTGACACAATTACTTACTCTTCACTTGTTGGTGGGCTTAGTAGAGAAGGAAGAGTTGACGAAGCAATTAAGCTTTTTCGCGATTTTGGAAGATTAGGTGTCAGGCCTAATGTTATCACCTACAATTCTATCATGTTAGGACTTTGTAAGGCTCGGCAGACAGATCGTGCAATTGACTTCCTGGCAGACATGATAATGAGAGGTTGTAAACCCACTGAAGCTACATACACCATTCTAATAGAAGGCATTGCTTATGAAGGTTTAGCTAAGGAGGCTTTGGAGCTATTAAATCAGTTGTGCTCCAAAGGAGTTGTGAAGCAAAGCTCGGCAGAACAGGTGGTGGTCAAGATGTAGCTTGCGGTATGAGCCATCATATGTTCTCAGAGGACTCATAACCGGTAAACTGTGCCCTCGTACTAGTTTCCTCTTTGTTAAGAGTGAAAGTAAAGTTCAATTTTGTTAGATAGTCCATGTAGGCTTATCCTCATTCTATCTTTGCTTGCAATGTAGTGATGTAATTTGTACTTGACGAAATTCATAACTTTGCTTATTTTATCGTTATCGAAGCAAATATGTTAGCTTTACTGTTGTTTGGTTGGTTTGTTTATATGTTAGATGATCATCAGTGGAACACTTTGTTGCTTCTCATTGCTATTGTGTTTATCTTTGATAGAAGGGTTCTTGTTCATGCTTTACTTTCCCTTTCTTCAAGGGAAGCTATTCGATCGGTTCATGACCAGATTCATTGAGGAATTTATGCTATTTCTTACGTCGAACTAGAACTAATGTTATGCTTAATCTCAAATTATTTGTTAGTAGCATGGTATGCTCAGTCAACAATGCTATATACTATACAGAGTCACCAACATAGATATGGTTGGACCTCAGTAACCCTCAAAACTTGTACTATACATATGTAGCCAATTATAGCTGTCCATGATTAGCTGCAGATTTCCATGTTCTGGCCATTTTTTTTCACTAGCTTCCCACTTCATGTCAGGTGTTAAAGAGGCCTAATTTCATTTATTTATTTATTTATTTTTATAAAAAAATTCAAGAGAAACTGAGAAGAAGAAGAAGAAGAAGAAGAAGACGAAAAGTGTTCGGCAAAAGGAAGAGTTAAGCAGTCAACCGTGGTGTTCTATAAGCCTGATAAGCCTGATCAACACTACGCTATGCGGTAAAGCAATAAAGCAAAAAAATATCAAATATAGTGATTTGTATACCTAAGGTTTTTGAATGGCATCAATCATGTACACATGGATATTCGTTTTGTATAAGCTTCCAAGTTCCAATAATTGTGCAAGAACAAACAAGTATGTCTCTTTCCTTCAATTGCTTCTGAAAAAATCTTTACTGATAGACGTAAAACTCAAGCTATATGTGGCTTGCCAAAACACTTCGCTCTTTTGACTGTTCCTGGCAACAATTATACGCGGAAAAATGCCATTGAAGGGAACTATAGACCAAAATGCTAATTAAAACAGTATATTTTAATGAGAATATTGCATCTATGATGATTTAGTTTTGATTTTCCTGTTCTTTTGCAAATGTTGAAGCTTGAAATACCACAGTTACCGGGTTAAACATACATTTTGTCTACGGGACTGGTTATGGTACTCACAAAAAAGTGTTGGTATGATACCAACATCCTTTTGGGAACAACTCATCGTTAAATTTAATGTTAGAGTGGTTCCTAAATATGAAAGTTGTTCCCAAAATTAACCTTAAATTAACCATAAGTTGTTCCCAAAATTTGTTTCTATCATGCCCACGTGGGTATAGTAGTCAAGTCCTTTGTCTACAGGCCAGTTATGCTGACGAAATGAGAACTGTGTAAACTTTTTTTTGTTTTTTGTTTTTTTGTTTTTGTTTTTGTTTTTTTGTTGTTGTAATCATGCAATGCACACACACAAATTCTGTATGGCAAAAACCAAATGACATCATTCTTTGTTCCTTCTCAGGTTTCTTTTTAAGTTTTAACCTTTTTCGATTCTCTCCTTAAATTTTTAAGGCAGCTTTGTTTTGTTTTCCATATCAGCTTATGCAATCTTATCTACCACAGTCCACACACTCAAAATCCTCAACAAAAGGAGGGAGTGAAACAGAGAAAGAAGAGTTAAGACCCCACAAATTCTCCAAATTAGCAAACAACTCTTTCCATTTCCAGGCCTGAGAGTTTCTCTAGGAAAAACCAAGCTCTCAAGTCATGGTGAGAACTCCATCTTCATCTTCTAACAACACAGATGGAACAGGGCTGCTTTCGTGCTGGGGACGGCTCAAGTTGATGCTGCCATGGACCAAGAGAAGAGTGTGGAGTGATACAAGAAGAACAAGACAGGAAAGTGAAGGTTGTCATATAGCAGCAGTTTTCAGGGCCAAACAGCCGAAAACGGTTGGTAAGTTTCGATATGACCCCTTAAGCTATGCTCAAAACTTTGATGAAGGATGTTGGAATGATGATGATGAGTATTGTTTGTCTCACGGTTTCTCTTCTAGATATGCTGCTCCTAGTTCATCCAAATCGCTTGAAGATAAATAACTATTTTTTTTTTTTGTTTTGTTTCCGTTGAGAGTTGAAGGGGAGGGAATCATTTATACACAATTATGATTATTATCATCATATAATCTCCTCCTTGCTGTATATATCTTGAATTCGTATTCGAAAATATATTATATACACAGTGTATAGGTCTTTCCATGTTCGAGTTACAATTTTCTTTAATATCTTTAATTATCATCTATCAAAAGAAGTATGGTTTCAATTTGAATCTGTTCAATTTTGATATGCAGAATTGCCAGCTCATTAAATTAATAGCTGCACTTTCATCTAATTCCAATTGTCAATCCTGTGGAGCAGTTCCCAAATATATACAAGACACAAACAGAAACAAAAAGAATAACCATAGATGATTCGTCTACGAATCTTGATCAATCACGGAACTTTTTCTTTCTTTTTTTCCTCTTCTTTTCCGTTTTAATGACGCGGACAAACTAAAAATAGCTTAATCTAGTACTAGTATGCAGGACATCCATCAGCAGTTATACCTGGAGCAGTTGGGCAAGAAGCTAAGTCGCAATGCTCGCCTGCTGTGCCCCACCAGTCTATGGTTCTTTCTTCCATGGTTAGTGTGAAGTAGAGAAGAACACCCATGAAAGCCAAACCTGCATCTAAGGCTGCGGATAGAACATAATTGTATCTCTGCCACCAATTCTTTCGGTACTTGAAAATGAAGTAATTGAATACAGTTCCAAACACAATCCAGCAATTGAAGTTCACAGCTGTAGCCGGTGGCATTGCAGCTGTTGCTCCTAAAAGCACTGGAAGGTTGATCAATGGAATCCATTTCTGGTCAGGAAATGCTTTGTGAAGTCCCCATACCAAGAAAGGTCCCAATGCTCCTCCAAGGAAGAACCAATTGAGAGCTGAGTAGTTTCCCAAAGTGCCAAAGATACGCTTTGGTCCAACCAAACCCCAGATCACAGATGCATCGTAGAATACACGGTCTCCAGGACATGTCCAAGGGCTATTAGGAGGGAGGAGCTGATCTTGGCATATGTTCTCAATGGTTGTCAGCAGCCACCATGCCACACCAATATTGACCGTTCCAGCTATTATAGTTCCTATGAACTTTTTGAGCGGAAAAAAAAAGAAAGTATATATAGGGAATTAAGACAATGAAGATTCCAGTTGAGCATTAATGTCCTTCTCTGTCATATGATTTTATTGATTTACTTATTTTGCAATGTGTTCTTGAAGGGAAATGTCTTGGTAAGAATATAATACCTGGACAACAAACATGGCCCTTGTTGGAATCTTCATGTAATGGCCTAGCTTGAAATCACTGAGGAAGGAAACTGCCTGGCTCATGCTTATATATCCATAAGTCTTGAAGCAGACATTGGCTATTGGTCTGCCTGGATATATGACACCCATGATGTACTCTGTGATAATGTTTAATCCTGGTGACTGGCAGAGGCAGCGATGCATAAAACATATAAAAAAAAGTAAGCAAAGAGGATCATAGTGAAATATAAACGATCGAACAGGACAACTTGTGATTCTTCTGCAGAATAGTTTTAATTTAAGGAGGCGAGAAAAGTATGAGTTCAAGTTCAATAGTTTTACCACATTGGTTGTGGCAGTTATGATGCTGATTGGAAGGGTGAAAATCAATGCAAGGAATGCTGCAAAGATAAGTCCCCACCAAGGCATTTGGACCTGATCTTTCATGAAAATGCATAGCACAAGAGAGAGTATCAGAGATCCAGCTAACATCAGGTGAAACCACCAGTTTGGTATGGCCTTGTACTTCTGCATTAACCTAGTGTGGATATCTTGCTTTCCCTTTGTAGAAGCTTGGATTTGTTGATATATATCCCTGTTAAGAACATCCATTCGTACAATCATTCTGATCATGTAACCACCAAGAATTGAACAGTATGTAAACGAAACGAAACGAAACTACTTATGTATTCAAAGTTTCTAATTAATTATACTACCTTCCATTAAACAAGGCCACATGTGTGAGGGTAGATATAATGGCCGCGAAACCTATGCCGTATGAAACAGAAAAGAACATGCTCAGGTATATGCGTCCCTGCTGCTCGTATGTTGGGATGTCTAATTCAAACTTGTCATTAACAATGCCCGATACGTTATATATCTGTCCTTGTGAATTGAACAAATGTGAGGAGAAGATTGGGAACGTTTTGGCATCATAGACATTGTATCCCCAATAGGAAATTGGCATCAAGACATACATCAACAAGAAATAACCAACAAAGACATTGACAATGGCGAAAAAGGGGGTGATGAGAGGGCTGCCAAGGTACGAAGCTATGACTGACCAGTCAAGACCAAAAGACCCAAGACCGAGTCCATGCATGCCTGAGCCTATCTGCTGGGCCGTTACTGAGTTTGGGAATGCCCAGCAGACCCAAGAAATGGTAGACAAAGTGGGGAAAAGGTAGCCTGGGAACACATACCAAGAGAAACTGCTGATAAGCGCAATCAAGAAAAACTTCCCTCTTGACATGCGAATGTTATCCTTCTCATGCATAGCCCTGTTAAAATGTAAATTGAAGTAACATGGGTTTTTCATCAACTTCGTACTTCCACTACCAAAACACAAATTTAGAATTTAATAAAGTTAATTCAAATTTAGAATTAAAGCTGTAATTTTAATATACCTTTTTCATTTTCACTCTACACATTTATATATAATTTGATAAGATTATATGATGTATTCTAGACTTTCTATTCCATTATTCATCAAGAAGTTCCATATTTTTTTCGAGAATTTTTTATGTGACTAAATTATATATATTTCAACTGATATAACATTTATTTATATATATATATAAAATACAGCGCTATGAGTTTCCATGAATTAACTGCAATAATTTCTAAAGTCCTGCAGCTAAAAGTGGGAAATTTTCATCACAAGAAAAGATTTATACGAAAGAGTAGCATCTCAATTCCACTGTCACAAGTTCCATGCTTTTTGAATATTTTCACCGAAAGAAACTTTCCCATTTTGCCCTTGCAAATCTCAACATCTTATACAGGAATAGAAAATTTCCCACGTGAATGTTTTACATGCAATTCAATTCATGCAAAAACGACACCGTTTAATGCACAAAGCCAAGGCACAATGCAACAACACAAGCATTAGTGCATTACCTGAAGAGAGAAACCTGAACCAAACTACTCGGCCACCACATCTCCGCCGGGTCCACCACGAACTTCCTCAGTATTCCTGCCCAACCATACCCCAAAACCTACTCATCATCACACGCATTAGCCACAAGGCCCACAACACACGCACAAAAAAAGACAAAATTGAGAGAGAGAGAGAGAGACGATCGATAAAAAAAAAATAACAAACGACAAAAACGTACGACGTCACGGACCTGTGTAGTGATAACAAGAATCCAGCTGGCCAAAAAGCTAATTTTCCGATGATAAAACGCCTTTATAATATCAACGATACTGATCGCATACGCCGCGCCGCTTCCGAATCCTGCACCGGCATTGGCGAAGATAGAGATCAGCACATGCTCCTTCATGTTAAACGGTCCCGGATTCAGCGACAACTCTCGCTCTCCGAATCCAGGAATCCTGAACTTCGTCTCCGGTAGGACCTTCGCCATGAACCGTCCGACCGGGAGAGTCGCGACTTGGACGGAGATCATGGAGATGACCAGCGGCTCCGTACGGTAAGCGAAGAAGGTGTTGAGGAACGAGAGGACGACGCACGAGAAGAGGCCTAGGAACCACATCCTGAAGGTGTAGACCGGTAGGGATGGGTCGTCGTGGTTCGACGCCGTCAGACGAACCTGTTCTACTGGAGAAACGTCGTCGTTTTCGTCGACATTGTCGTCGTCGTCTTCTTGTTTTCCCGTTACTGACTTGGATGTTGATGCGTTTGGTGGAGTGATTTCAATTTCCATTTCGTGAGAGGCCATTGGTGAGTGTGAAAGCAGTGATGGGGATTGGGGAGTGAAGAGGGATGAATATACGTGAACAGTAAAATTAGGTGGATTCTGTTTTACTTGGGGTGGGGGTTCTACTCTCTATTTGTGACGCGTTTGTTTTTTACTGTTACGAGAATGATACCGAGATTTGGTTCTCAATTCTCATGTCAACTGCTAATTAATTATTACTGTAATTATGTGTGTCAACCAAAGAAGCCTCCATATTAATTTGTTTTGGTCCTTTTTTTTTTTTTTTTTTTTTAAAGATGCTAACCACACCACTCATTACTTGCCATGTAACTCAAGGTAAAGAGAAAAATGGAAAAAGTAAAAGAGTTTTACCATATGACAACACCCCATTGAGTGGTTTGGTGTGATCAGTATGGCTTGGGTACTGACTGGAGTTTTACCATATGACAACACCCCATTGAGTGGTTTGGTGTGATCAGTATGGCTTGGGTACTGACCAGTCAGTACCCAAGCAATTTCCTTTTTGAAATATTTAAAAATCATTATATAACCAATTATGTTACAACTGGCTCAAAAAAATGGTATATATAAAAGTTTTATTATTATTTGTTAGTTTATTTTTTTATTTAAAATAATTATTTGTTAGTTTGTTACTATATCAATTATGGTATGATTTTATATTTTTTGATATGATTTAAGTATTTTCATGATTTAGTAACTATGTATAGATGATTTGATTTATACAGAAATTATCAAGTCGATTTGATTTATATATAAATTATCAAGTCGAGAGTGAGGATATTATTGTGCGGTTTTACTAATTTTCTCTACCGAGCAATAGTGTAAATTTTTTAAAACTAATTCTCGATAACGAGAATTAGTATCGAGAATTAGTGAAACCGTACGATAATATCCTCATGTATACCTAACCTGATAAGCACTGCTGTGTTGTTGATTTATAAGTTTCATATTGTATCTATTCAATAATGTGAAATAGAAATTTCAAAAAAAAAAAAAGAAAAAAAAAAAAGACGAGGTTGTGGCATGTGGGTTCGAGTCCTCCATCTTCCTCTAAAATCCTGAATTTATGCAATACTTCAATAATAATAATAATAATAATAATAATAATAATAATGTGAAATAGAGTTTACCGGCCAATTTCTCTGTCATGGTATCAAGGCATTGGAATGACCTAGGAGTTTAGGTTTGAGTCCTCTCGCATGCATTTGTTTATGTATTTATTCTGCAATCAACATCTCTATTTGAGATTGGTTCACATGTTAAGCACATTGGTCTAGAATGCTTAAATACTATTATTAAGGTTAAGCCTGCCAGTTTGGTATGTGAAGGGGTCTGACAGAGTTCTTAATTAAATACTATTGTTACTACCAAACCCATCGCCCTGTCGGTCTGACATGTGAGGTGGTGTATTAGATTGTTTTAATAATGTTATTGAGTCATTTCCTATCATCTCAAACTTTTGAGTTTGATGTTTACTAAGGCCATCTCCAATAGAGAGTGAAAGTTATAGTTATATTTGGGTCTGAAATAGTGCTGAGAGTGATGCTTATATGTACTTTTGCTTATATATATGTACTTTTGCTCCAGTGGTGCTAAGAGTGATATTTTTGTAATAAATTTAAATATGCCTAATTCATAATGAGTGGCCAATAAATTGTGATTTATAAACTTTAATGTTGATAAAAATAATACCATTGTGAATTTTTCAATGAGATCTTTAAAATGGTACTAATATTTAATATATTTAAATATTTATAAATTATTACCAAGTTTGATATTATTAGAAAATTTAGGAACCCAGACTTGGATGAATATGATGTAAAATTATGTGGGAATTGAATATATCTAGACAATTTTGGAAAACTAGCCATTGGAAAGCTTTTTTGTATTTTTCTATAAAAAAATTTATATTATTATTATTGGATTTTTTTGTTGATTTTTCTATTTTTTTTTTGGATAATAAATATATTTATTTTAAATTTTAATGCCAGAAAAATTGTAGACCGTCAATCTCCAATAGTCATCAAATATGATCATTTCATCTCCAACGGTCAACAAATTTGATCCGTCTATCTCCAATGGTCAACAAATCCAACCGGGTTACACATTAATCTCCTATTCTCTTAATTATGACATGGATCCCACCACTTTTTCCTTGGGTCCTACCATATAACTCTCACTTTCACTTTACTATATATAACCCACTCAAATAACTCTCAACCTATTTTAGCTTTCACTTTAACTCTCTATTGGGTAGGGATGGCCATTTTCCCCCGGGGCCCCAAATCCCCGCTCCCCCATCCCCATTTGGGGATTTTTTTTTGGGGAAAAATGGGGAAATGGGGGGGGATGGGGATGAATTTTATCCCCAAATTGAAATGGGGATGGGGATGGGGAGGGGTCCCCCCATCCCCATTTCCCCATTTTCCCCAAAAAATTATGTAAATGGGGATGGGGATGGGGGAAGCTACCCCCATCCCCATTTCCCCATTTCCCCCAAATATATAATATAATATAATATAATATAATATAATATAATATATTAATATATATTTATTTTTATATTTTATTATTTTTATTATTTATATTATTTCTATTTTACTAACTATAAATACATATTTATAACTTAAAACCTAACTTATATAGGCAAAATGGGGGAATGGGGAAATGGGGAAATGGGGGATCCGGGGGAAATGGGGAATCGGGGAAAAACGGGGAAAAATGGGGAAAACGGGGAAATGGGGATGGGGGTGGGGAGACCTCCCCCCAAATCTACCCCATCCCCATTTTCCCCAAATGGGGAAATGGGGGGGGGGGGGGGGGGGGGGGGGGGATGGGGGAGGGGTTTGGAAATTGGGGATGGGGATGGGGGGACCTATATCCATCCCCATTTCCCCATTGGCCATCCCTACTATTGGGAATGATTTTGAGACTTAAAACGAGCATATAGCTCTCTATTGGAGATGGTCTAATATGACTGTAAGACTTATCATATTATTAATTATTGGGAATCAATATTTGGACAACACCTCTCATTGTATAAGGTTTGTTTTTACAATAAATTAAAATAATCATTCTTATCGATTGTATTGAAAGATTAAAGAATTATGAGGTTAATCAACTTAATTTGGTATTGATAACCGTAATATTATTAAAACTTGGCAATAAAATAATATATATATATATATCCCATTGATATTTTTTTTGTTGTTGCAATAGTACTCTGACTAATTACATGATGATTTCTTATAAGAGATGGTTTCATTACATATACGTATACACATAACTGAAGGAAATGTGAGAGTTGTTAAAAACTTAAAATATGGGGCACCCATCAACTGAAATACCCTTGGCGGTGGGGCACTTAGCGAGCTCACAGTGCTCGGGATCAATGTCAGGGTTGGAACCCCACCAGTGCAGATTCACATTCTCCATCCCTAGAGAAACATAAATCAGAACCGCCATGAACGCTGTCCCAGCATCCAAGGCAGCT